>VYXC01004499.1:357019-627803 GCA_013397175.1 Platysteira castanea
TCCTTGGCTCCTTCCACAGGCATCTCCCTCAAAGCCTCACACAGATAGAAGACAATACAGAGCCTCAGAGGGTTTGTGTGGCAAATGAGGAGGATGTTTTATTTGATGGCAGCAACTAAAAGAATTCTTAAGTGTGCAAGGTGTTTTAAATACGGCACAATTAATCATGTATGAAGGATTGCGCTGTTCAAGGTGTGAGATGACGTCAAACAAGACAATGAGCGCCCAGAGCGTGACTCCTGCAAGAGGCTTAAACACCTGCCTGCACTTCTGTGATAACGCCTTACAATAATTTGACTTGAGAACATCCCCAGTTGTTTTCAGAATTCCACACAGCATGCAAGATTTTTCTTACATTTTTAAAAACTTAGTCCACAATCCATCAAGATTTAAATGAGGGAGACAATGCTTTTTTAGTTGTCTGTCCAAACAAGCTAACCTAGCCAACAAATCTATAAAGCTAACAGAATCTATAAAGCTTTCAGTTCATCTAAAAATAGACAGTCATTTGAATGGCTTCTGCACTACAGTGTGATGTTTATACATCCACTGACTATAAATGGGTATATAGATGCCTAATTCACAATGGAATCAATAGAACCTAATCCAAGTGTCTTAACCTGAGATCAGAATCCCATAGCTATTTTCACTTGAATAAATAGCAAGAATAATCCTTATAATCATTTCAGTGCAAGTAGCTACTGTAATAGCAGTTTCTCTGCACAGAGTCTGGTTTAACCTCACCTTCAACCCTGCTGTATTCTTGCCTAGTAATCCAGTCAACCAGGATGTCAGCACTACAGTCTGTGGGCTCAAACAATATTGCCAATATATAATTCCTTATCCAGATTCTTCAAGAGGAGTTAGAATACTTGGCTGTTTGATTTCATGCAACAAGCAATATGTTGTTGACATCTCCTAGAACAGGGAAACTTCTTAGAAGGGTGGTATACTGAAATGGGAATTGGGTTTGGGTCAAGTGCTGCCTATCATGTCTCATCTATCCTGAACAGCAACATGCAGTAATACACACATTTATTTCTCTGTGAGTTTGTTGTAAATGTTCCTTCTTAAAACATAAACAGTTATTCTTACAAGTAACTTACTACAGTGCTTCCCAAAATACGTGAAGCTCAACAAAGTGTTATGGGACATGCTACTGACATTTCAGGTAGTAGCAGTCAGTTTTTAAATTATTTATGAAACGTAATTTTCTTTTCTACCATAGACTGCACCTCCCATCCTGGTCTACCTTAGCAAATTTATGCATTTTGCATAAATCTATAAAATGACCCAGAAAGGGAAGCATGTGCAGGACATCAAAGTTCACTTGTCTGTGGAACATATTCAACATCCTCTTGGTGATATGTCCTGGTTGTGTATATTACAGGATATGAGGTGGTCAGTTTGAGGAATAAAGTTCCAAATACTTGTACCCAAGTCACAGGCACAAGCCAGCAGGAGATACTGGCAGTGGTGAGGGTGATTTGGGGCTTCAGATCAGAGTGAACAACACAGCCCCATGTGGTTGTTTCCTGATTACTGGTCTGCAGCCCTTCTCCCTGCTGCACTGTGCTGCTGAAACTTGGATCAGAAGAAAACGTGCTTATTGCGAGGTTTCACTGCTGCACTGTGCCCCGGCACTTGCTGAAATCCTGAAACCTTCATCAGCTGCTGCTTATTTCCTTGCCCTGCACGTGAAGAACACTGTGCTGAACCACACTTTAGTTGCCAGCCATGTTGGCTGTAATTGGTTGCACTATGGTATGGATGAAGGAAACAGCTGTTAAATAATGTGATAATATTATTGTGGATACAGTTGTTCTAGCAGGTGGCGCATGAACTTTTAGGTATAGAAGTTGGTAGAGGATTTAAGGTAAATATTAGAGATATTATACAGTAATTACACACTACGAAGTGTGGCTGACAAGCACACCTGTGTGGTTGGAATTCTGTATATTTTCTTTTTGAATTTGTCTGATAAGCTGAGCAAACTCTTGGGGATGCAATACATCTGAATGGATCTATTCCACATTTCATGCAGAGAAAAACAAAGGAGCAGCTATATGAATTTCAGACATTACAAAACACCACACTTACAATGCTGGTTTTTCAATAGATAAAACCAAATGTGCTTATCAGTAACAATACTCTCCTGATTTGTCTTTAGGCGGAGGGCAAATGTCATCAATTTTTTCTCTCATTTAGTTTCACACATGGATTTCTGCTTGTGAAAACTGGAAAAGGGCCTATGCCTTCTACTGGAAGGAGACTTATAGTCTTGCAGCTGCTGGCAGAGTACACACCGATTATGTTCTCCCTCATTCCCAGTCAAAAGCTCTCTACACAGGCTCATGGAAGGAAGCATCACCATTGCAATGCATATGCTTTCCTGCTGGACCAGATAATTCTTTCCAAATGCCACACTCCAGTTAATGCCTAATGAGTCGTGCCCTTCCCATGGTTATCAGAGGTGTCACCTGTTCTTGAAAGCTGATTCATGCGTAGTGGTTTGAGCCTTGTACTTGTACACACAGAAGGTCTCAGTAATACTTGACTCTATAACACGGAAAAGATTGGAGTCATCACCTGTGAGATTATCAGAATTACTGCTCTGTGGTGATTCTGCATGGCTCCTCCATGTGATCTGAAGAAGCATTTGGCTGAAGAAGCTTTTTGTTTGAAATGTGGTGATGTTTGACATCATCACAGTGTTGACAATTGTTCCCTTCCAATCTGTGTGAAAGTCCAAGGCCTGTTCCTGTGTAATGTCAACTCTAGAAACTCTAGAAAACTGTTCTAGCAAAGGAATATCACATTTATCATTACTTTATGTTCTTCAGGCAAAATGAAAACTAACCATTAGATTGTCTGCAAGTCGCTTGTGCTTTTAAGTGTTTAGTTGAAAAAGAACCATTGTGTCTGGAAGACAAATCCTGAATAATATAGCCTGGGCTTTGTTACATAAAAGCTCAGACTGCAGTAGTACTTTCTAATCCCATTCTCTGAGGCATCATACAATGCAGCACAGACACAAAGTACAGATTCACAGTGTCCTTTGGACAAATCTTTCTAGCTTGTATAACATTTAAGAATCTTTGTCTATTTTTCTTGCTACTGCAGTATATAATTACTCCTGTGGTAAAGCAATTCTGGATATTCAATAAGAACAATATAATGAAATAGTCTGTGTTTAATATTTTTATTTTAATTTGGTATCTGTACAAATTCAGAAGTTGAACATAGCCAAAGAAGACTATTATCTGGCTATATATACCCAGATGTGTGAAAGTTTAGATATAGAATTTCTTTATTTTAAAAAGGTAATTTTTCTTCAACCTGGGATAACAATATCTACTACAACCATTTATCTAAGCTAAAGCTGGCAGATACAGTGTTTCCAAAGACCACTGGCCATCCAGACAAATGTAGATATCATTACTGCCACCTATTGCTACAAGGAAAGAATTGAAAATATTTTCATATTTTATATTTCTACGTGGGGATAAAATTGGAAGATAACAATCTTGTTCCAGATAAGGCATTTGTAAATAAACTTGTTTTGATGTCTTCTTTGACAGCTTATTTTCAGAGCTGTACTATTGGCTAGTACACATGCTGAGAAAAGCCAGCATTGTCATGGACACCTGGTAAAAAATAGTACTAAACTTGAAAGGAACTCCAGACACCACACTACTCAACATTACAGTAACTTTTTTCTATATAACTAGGCACTACAATCCCAAGCCTTGAGCCAGGTGTCCAGACACTCCTTAAAGGTACATAAGGAGAGGTGGGGCCTTCAGAGGCCTTCATAGGTGAGAGCTTTTTCACTGGTCAAAATTATTACAGCAGTTATAACTTTCATACAAACTAGAAAACTACTGGTCTTGTAGCCACACAGGTTGTCCCACAGAAAGAAAAGGCTCCAAAATGTGATAATAGACTGGATGATGGGAGCCTGATTCGGAGTGTATGAATGCTTGCTACCAGATAAATAGTTGGAAGTAGTTATGCATTTTTTGTTTCTGCATTAAAGCCCCAGGAGCAGGAATTTCAGAGAAAAACAACAGAATCTAATACTTCATCTTCTCAGCTTACTTTCAGTTTCACTGAATTGTTTAAATTTCAAAATTACAGCGGTGCACAGGGTCATGTAATGTCACAACACTCATGTGAGCAGGAACAGAAGGCTCTGAAGATGTTTTTATGAAAGGACAGTAAGTGGCAGCAATTACTGCCGAGATCTAAGTGAGTGGTACGTGAACAGGCAATCAGAGCTCTGGAGCTGTCGAAGTCTTTCATTCCCATTCATCTAATAGTAAATAACAGTAAAGAACTCTGAGGTTCTCACTGTGGTCTTTTTTTAATACCATTGAACAGTTCTTGAAACTAGGAAGAATCTTTGTCAGGAACAGAAAAATAAACAGATAAATGAGTGATGAGGTGTTGACGAAAGGAGGGAAAGATGCATCACTGAGGCTATTTCTTGAGCAAGTCCTCCTGGTAGGTCCCCTGCACAGTTCAGCTCTGGAAGACACCTCATTTCTGTGCCACCCTTACAGAAGCAAAACAATTTTGTCAAATTAATCTCTTGACTATAGAGTAGTTAATGTATATGGACTTCTCCTTTATCCAAAGCATCAATAAATTCACCTACAGAAAACTTCCCTATGTATGCAATCACTTCTTTTATGAACTGCATGCCTTGGACATGTGTACTATTTGTGAGTGTAACAACAAATAAGAAGGAAATAAAGTCCCTATCTGTGAAAATCAGAATTTTTTCATGTTTCTTTCCATAATCAGGAGAAAACCCTTTATCATATATTATATGGTTCACGTCAGTGCCCTGATACAGTGGTGTCTCATGTGAACGCAAATAATCCATAGCTGAAGCTTGTATTTCCCAACTCTTTCCCTTTTTCTGGCTGTTGAGAACTGCTACTGCATTAATCTTAATGCCTATTTCTACATGGGGGAAAAAATATTATCATTAGAAATGAACTGCATAATTAAGAAAAAACCTTTAACTCAATATTTTAAGATTTATCCTATGCAACAGTTAGATTTTTAGCACTAAAGAGAAAAATGCATAAGAAAGCCTTTATTAGAGTGGAAACAAAGCCTACTGAAGCCAGTGTAATTCTTCCACTGACCTCAAGGGCCCTTAAATCCTGCTTCTTTTGCATCCTTATGAGAATGCAGAATCCATCTGATTTAATTTCTCTGTGGATGCATTGAAATTATCTTTGAGAAAAAAACCCTTAGTGTTCTGCAAGGACATGGGTTCATTGTCAGCCATTGAATTTTCAGTGATTCACGTGTAAATTTGGAGTCACAACATCCAGACTGAGATAAACATATCTTGTGACCCACGGAGTTTTGTTGTCCATGGGCTCTAGGCATCACCACTGCCCTGGAGGAGGCTGGCCATGGGTTGCAATGCTGGGTGTCATTTATAGGAAGTTACTCAGTTTCTGCTCTGACCTGAAACATGGAGAAAGGCCTCTTTTCTCTCTGCAGAACTTGTCTAAACATAAATCATGATAGGCAAAATTCAGGTAGGAAGGAATCTCAGAAGGTCTTCAGTCCAACCTTCTGATTAAAGCATTATCAGACACAACACCAGACCAGTCTATTCAGGGATTTATGTAGTTACGTTTTGAAAAACTCGAGGGATGATGACCATAGAGCCACTCCTGTTCCTCTCTCTGTTGTCACGGTGGAAGCTCTCCTTTATAACTGGTTTGAACTCCCTTGTTGCAACTCACACCTGTTTTTCATATGCTAGATTCTATCCCTTGAATGAAAGTGAGTATGTGCCTTCTGTCTAGTTAAATAAAAGCAGGAAGGAGCTACTTTTTAAAATCTAAGGCTTCATTTCATCAGTTTGTACAGAATTGCGTTTTCTCTTTAACTCGCCTTTGGTTAATGAACAGTTGAAGCCTCAGTGGTCCTCATTTTGGGGAAACCAATCATCATTAAAAAGTGGAGATACTCCATTATAAGTCATGCTGGCAAAACTCCTATTAACTGAAATGCTCATATATGATACTGTCAGAGGTCAGAAACTCAAGAGAATGGAAATGTGATAATATACTAGATCCTGGTCTGAGCCAGCAAGACAAAGAGTGAAACATATCAGATATAAATCTGAAATCATGTACTTTGAGCTGATACCAAATTAAGGGTTAGGGGTTATTACACCTGTGTATTCAGACATATACAGAGCTGTTACAAGTGGAAATATTTCATATATTGATAATATTAAAAATCTGTTTGGACAGACAAAGAACAGCTGTCCCTGTGTTGGAAATACTTGAAATCTTTTGATAAAATGAGGAAATGTAGATAAAAGCAAAAAATCACAAAATTAAGCATGACAGAAACCAAGTCTGTGGTGTGTGTAAGTTTGCTGCAAAATATTGAAAGCAGAGTAAAACAGACAGAGAGTGGTAGTTTTTCAGTTCTCACAGGTTTAAGGAAAAGCATAGATCTTGTGCTTGGTATTATTATGGGTGTGTTTCAAAAAGGTGAAGGGTAGAGAGTATCTGTATCTGCTGTAGAAGTTCTTTCCTAAATCAATTAGATTAATCTTAGCTGGAGGAAGTCTAGCTGGTAGTTCTGTTATTCACATCAATGGCTAAATCTTTACTTAAACCTCTGAAGCATTTTTACAAAATTATGTGTTGTAGTAATCAACTTGAGTTTAATTCTCAGTAGTACAAAGAGAAAGCAGTTTGTTTAGTTCACTTTGGTATTATGGAATACGAATCCACATTCCTGTTCCAAAAGCAAATAGAAAAGTTTTGCTGACCATGTAGATACTATTATTTGTCACATCACATCTTACAGGTCTTTGCTGTTAACTAAGCAATCTAATCTATTTGCTCTTTACTCACAAGGAATTTTTTTGTTTAGCCTTAGAACTTTTCTTTTTTGACTGTTTTCTTACAGATCCTAAGAAGTTATATAACCTAAAGCACCTACTTCGTTTTAAATTACAGCACAACACCTTTTTCCAATAATGTTCTGTAACCTGATTAGGATTAGTTGTTATCAGTGTGAGTGGTAGCCAGTGAACCAGCCATCAATTTTTTCTTGAGAAAACAGAGCAATTCATGGCTGAATTCACCCGAGATACTCCTTTCTTTTGTAGATGAATGTTTCAAGTCCAGTCAACAAAAACAGAGACAAAAAGTTACGAAGTCCTGATTGATCATATCACGTGAAACTTTTATTGAGATTGTACTGAATTTCAAGCTTTAGAGCAAATGATATCATCACATGTTTTTCAGTTTTCTTTTCTGTAATTATTTATTCTACATAAGGGACACACAAGTGTGACCTCTGGAAGGTTATTTGTGGTCATTAATCCAGATGAGCTATTCAGATTCTTCCCTTTTGGTGTAGATATAGAATTCCTGTCATTTTATCTGACACTGACAATACAGTCATCTAGATTTGGTCATTCCTACTGAGATTTCTCAGAGTCTCCTTCAGTTGATATAATCCTCATTCTTTTACCACTTACATAGCTACTAAATGCTGTGTTACACCTCTCCAGTGCTGAACTGCAGGGCATTTCAATTTTAACCTAATTTCAAGATGAAGATAGGCTTTTTATTCCTACTATTTTTTCATGAGCATTCAAGCCCCATGACAGATTTTACGAGATGAAATTTCTCACTAGCTGCCAACTGCTATGGACTATTTCAAAGATTCACTAAATTCCACATATTCAGCTCTCTCACAGGTTTCTTCAATCTTTCATGAACTTCCTTACAGTTAAAAGGAGGGAGAGAAAGTATGACAGACTTTGAACTTGGATACATTACTTTCCATAGGCTAGGACTAATTCAGGGTGGAAGGGACCTCCAGAGGCCTCCAGCATAAAGATCTTCCCAAAGCAGGATCAGCCTCCAGATCAGAACAGGTTATTTGGAATTTATCCAGCCAGGTCTTGAAAACCAAGAAGGATGAAGACTGCGTGACTTCTCCACCTCTTGATTTAGAAACCTGCTTCTACTACACTTAGTAATATCATAAAGAAACTGATGGAAGAGGTAACTAAAACTGCAGATTCTTGAACCTAAGACCTTTATGACCATTGTGAACCTTTCCAGGGAGGAGACTCTGACATATGCAGAGAATGTGAGTTGAGCCACGTGCATAGTTCTATTCCATTCAGAGAGAAAGTCTTCAAGCACATGGGACGCACACACAGCCTAGATATTACAGAAGATACAACTAGATTTTTAATCATTCTTTCATACTTGGAAATTATTTTTATAATAGCAGCTTCTTACTCAACTTTCATCCTTCAGGCAGCTTTATTTTGACATTTGTAGATGAGGCAATTGAAGAGATCTAGAAATGGTTTCACAGGCAATATCAACAAGTGGTAATTAAATTGTGGGATTTTTCCATTTTTTCCTCAACTGTCTGCACCTTTGAGTTTCTTGAGCCAGTTTTTATGCTAGTTATGCCTTGTCCTGCCACTGGTCAGAAGACTTTGAAGGTTTCTCTACCCTCGTTTCTATGTTGCTCTGAATTTTCTGCATATAAAAACAGTTGAAGTAGCACTGGTACAGAGAATCCAAACCATGGTGAGTGTGTTCCTTGTAAAAGTCCTTCAGTTTCTCCTAGGAGCTGGTTCAAAGTACTTGGATTATGAAATGAGTGTTTCAATTAATTCTCTTAGTTAGGGATACATGTAACAGGAAAACCCTGAAGTTAAGGTGCTGCTGAACAGCACCCTGCTGTTTGAACATGCTTGCTAATGGGAAATTTTTTTCAGAAAAATTGATGTGTAATCAAAACAGAATTTCACTTCCATAATATGTTTGAATTTAAACTGCTTAACTAAAGAGGCTTTATCTTTTAAATTCACTAATACAGTGTTTTAGTGAATTCAGAGTATTTATCTAGAGGAAGTAAATATAACAAATTCCAGAAGCTCTCAGTTCTGAATATATCCAGTAACTTGCAGTGCACCTGGACCTGCCAAGTCGTCCCCTTCACCCTGCTGAACCCTCTCTGCCCTGCATCTGGCCGGCAGCGGTCAGTGCACGGGCAGAGCAGTGCCCTTGCTCCTCTGCCGTCTTTGGAGCTTTCACCAAGCTGCCTCTGAAGAGCAGAGCTTTTAGTGCACGCTGTGAACCGGGGACAGGCACACAGCAGAGAGCTGCTGGAAGGCACGCTCTGCACGGTGACCCTGTGCTTGTCTTTCTCACCTGCCATGTGGATCTGTGCATCTCGCACGTCTCCAGGCATGTGACCCCAAAACAGCAGGGTCTTACTTAAGAAACTTGTTTACCTTCTGGCTTAAGTTAGCCCATGACTTTTACTGGCTGTAAAAGCAGTTTAAAATAGCCTGTCTGAGATCTGAGGGAGGGTTATGAGTCTATCAGGTTGCCTCAGGGACTGAGGGGTTGCGCTGCCGTGTGCAAGGCCATACACCCTGTGGTGCCTGCCCCCAGCTACATCCTGCCTCTGAGCAAAATGAGCAAAGCCGACAGTGGGGAACAACCCTTAGGTGGGAAAGGCTTTATGGTTTGTGCACATCTGTATCAAGTATCAGCCACGGCCTGAATTAGTCATGGAAAGATAAGCACAGATCTAATTTTACCACTCAACGTTCTGAACATTACAGACACAAACTGCATGAGGAATACATTTGATGATACATACAGTTGTCAAGTGAATTTGTCAACGTCTTTTCTGGTGGCTATAAAAATATATAGTCTGTTTAATGATGCAATACCATAGCACATATTCAAATTTATTGAACTGATCTTAAAAAAGAAGATAGAAAAGGCACTGTCTTGTAATGAGAAATCTCTGGATGCTGTATTGTTATACATATGGTAGTAGCTCATAAGATTAATTTCTCCTTTTGATAACTTTTATTCTTGGTGAAGTTTTAATGACTGTATAATTCTAATTCTTAATTTTCTTAAACTGGGGAAAAGAGTTTGGAGTGATGCTGAATGTATCACTGATTTTAGGAAGCCACAAAAAGACCCAAATGTACTTTTATATGATCCCAAATATTTTTACCCATGTGAGAAGTTTGTGCTTGTTAAAATTTGTGAAGGCAAAGTTTAAAATATTTAATTCAGCTGGCAAAACTACGACTTACTTAATTACTTCCATGGAAGGTTATTGCTGTATTTTCAAGTAATGGATCAACCACAAAGGCCATTCAACAGGAAATCACAATTCCAACTCTTATCACAAAACAGTTATCAGAAACCAAAGATCATTTTGTCACTAGCAAATATAGATATCATCTGAGCAGTAGCTCTTTCAAAAACTGTCTCATCAACTGAGGGATTAGCTATAACATTTCATTTAGAATTGCATACAATCTCCTATGATACTTCAACCAAATTCAACAAAACACAAAATTCCAAATTCAACAAAACACAATCATGTTTTATAATATAAACAAAGTTATTTATTCCTACAGTTTGTGTCACAATTTCATCCACATGAAATCAGGGAAAAAAGATTATGATATGATAAATTATATGCCAAGTGATTAAAGGGGACAGGAAAGACAGAACTCAGAGTCTGGAAGATTTTGGATGAAATAAGCTCTAGGACAGATGTTTCTTTATATTACACATATAACTAGAACTGCTGCTGAATCAGACAGTTATAGGTGGTCCGTAAACTGTGCAGAAGAAGTATTTCACACTGAAGTACTAGTATAATTTTAAATTTCCATTCCAGATGGTAATTCATAATGAGATCCTTTTCCTTACGCAGACATATATATGTGCATTCTACATTATTTCCAAATGCGCAGAGAATTATTCAAACTAATTTCTTATTTATCCTGTGTTTCTCCAGCTGCCACTACACAAATTGTAAAAATAATCTTAGAACACTTCACAGTTTCATACGCTCAGGAAGGGCTAGAAAGTGTGGAATTCAGAATGCTAAGGAAAGTGTGGGCTTCCTTCTTCTCTCAATAAAGATGTGAAACTTAAGTGATCACTGAACTCATATCATGTAAACAATATACATATTATAACTGCTATTGCTATCTTATTCCTGTGTAATGTTTACTTTAGAAGTCCTTCTCTAATTTAAATCTGGGGGGGAAAAAAAGATGTTCTGGTGTTACACGTTTTCCTTTTGCAGCATTTCACTTTTTTGATTATTCCATTTATGGGCATGTTGTGAAAAAAATTCTCAGGAAACATTTAAACTGAAATAATCAAGCCATTCCTTATCTAAAAGATGACAGAGGTGGAAGTGTTTGGAGTTCATTTGCAGACATTCAAGAGCTTATTTTGCCAGTTTATGGTTCTTTGTCTTTTGAGGCAAGTGGAAAATTCTGCCCATGGGGCAAATCTTTGCGCAAGGTGGGCAGATGCCTCTGCCATTCTGGAAAAGCCTCACCAAGAAAAAAGCAGAGTTTCAAAACTGCATGAAGTGCAAACTGCCAGTGACAAGGCAGTGTCACACAACACTGCCACAACACACTCACCAAGCTGCAGTGTGAGCCAAACCGGGACCAATCCAGCCAGCAAAGTGAAGAGATGGATTTTTCCTGAACAGCTCCACACCAACGTCACTAATGCTGGACTAAGGAAGAGGGTGGGAATGCCTGACAGTGGTGAGGAAAAGTTGTTTCCATCCCTCCTCACAGCAGCATGAACTTAGGTCAAAGGAAAATAATCCTGAAAAGTGCAAGTCTCTAGGACAATACTGCTTTCTTGGGCCAAGAATGACAGAGTTGAGCTGACGCTTCAGCCTGTCATAGTCTCCATCTTCCCTTATCCCTGCTCCTTTCCCCAGCATGGTACCTGGTTACAGACAGCCAAGAGGGGATTTGGGGGTAAAAGCAGAGCTGCTGGACATGCTCAGTTAGCACAGGAGGGCTCACGGGACTCTGCAGTGTGTGAGTGACCACGGATGTGGGCATGGCAGACCAGCGGGGTCTGGCAGACAAGCTAAACCACCTGTGTTTCCAATTAAATCACTTCTGTCAAATGTGGGGTGCCTGAAGCAATCAGACACCTTCTAGATGCAAATCTTCCTTTTCATTTTTACTGCTGCTATAAAGAATAAAGCACATAATCTTGAAAACCAGACCCATGTCAATGCTAACCATATGAAAACAAAAGCTCAATAAATGGAAACCCAGAGATCCTCTTTAGCATGCATATTTTCTCAGGGAAGCAATAAGATATAGATAAAAATCATTTGCCTTTATGTACTATATGGTTTTCATTGGTTTTGTAATGATTTAAGTGATTTAGTCCTCTTACCCAAATGGGGAAAGCTTTAAAATTGCAGATTTCCTTTGGGTACAAAATGTAATTCTTTCCTTTCCGTATTTTCCAGGGACATCAAACCTGACAACATATTATTGGATGAACATGGTAAGTGAGTATTGACTGCTTTCTCTCAGAATCTCTAATTCCTGAGATCTCAGCAGCACGCTCATGATATGCTTTGTAAATTAACCTCAGATGTGAATTCCTACCTAAACATGGACTTTCCCAGAAAGCTCCCTCAAAACACCTTGTGGGTTTTGTAGTTTTCCTCCTATTGCCAAAGAAATGTGAGGATCAGAAACTTTCAAGATCTGAAAAGAAAAGAATTTAATATGAATTGAGACCAGCAGGGATGCTTGATAAAGAGATCTTAGTATTTTATTAATGTGATTCTGTGAATCCCCATAGCCCATTTTTAGGTGCCTACCAGTAGAACAGTACCAAGCACTTTATTTTCTCTTTTAGAACTTCTGAAGGGCTAAGAAATTTCACATAACAAATTATTTCTCATGTAGATAGCTAAAATTACTTTCCTAAATCAAGATAGGGATTTTGGAAATCTGACTGCAAAATTTGTGTGTCTCTACATGTAGTTCTGGCTTAAATAGCACAAAAGAGAATAGACAATAATAAAAACTTTGAACTTTTAGTTCTAATTCCATGTTCTCAAAGATAAAAGACATGGTATAAAAGAAAAGCAGTTAATTTCATTAAACTTAAATTTTAAGCATATATTCTCTCTAAGAAGTATTTAGCTAAAATGTCATGTATCTGCTTGCAATTGTTCATAGGGAAAACATGAGAAATATAGGGAAAGAGGGCCTTGTATCAGTCAGAACAGAAATACATAGAGGAAAAAGACTAAATGGAAAAAGGAGATGTGTGTTTGCTACTGTGGGAAAGTCTCGTACTTTGTTTAGTTCAGAAATTGATTAAAAGCAGATAATCTCTGAGAAACTATAAAACTGAAATTATACCAATGATGGCGTTATGTTTCAAAATCCATTGCAGAGCTGCTGGGTATACAATTTAAAGTTGATTGAAGAGGTAACATTCTGCATAGCTGAAGTTTGTTTCTGGGAACATGAAAGCTAATAAAGCTAATAATATTAAACCATCTAGAGTTTTAAACCATTGAGAACTTCAGCAATTTAATGTTTCAGACCCATAAGTGTTAATGTTCCCAAGACTCTAGCATCAGCAAACAAGCATGAAATAGAAATATCTTGTTTTAAGTCCTGGTGAATTAAAGATGTCAACAGCAACACAAAAGGGGTATTAGTATGTTAAATCTCTGACTGACAGCCTTTGAAGCACAGTCATCTTTATGTCTCCTTGCCCCTCATCAAGGTCAATTAGTGCACAAAACCAGCCTCTTGCAGGAGCTTTCCTGTGGAGACTCAAGCAGCACAGAGAACAACATACCCCAGAGTGAGCACTACAATGCAAAATAAAAGGGGTTTTTTTGTGATTATAAACTATTCAGCAACAAAGTTACCTGTTGGAATAACAGCTTGGAAATTTCGGGATGGATGACCTCTTTTCTGCAAAGCAGCAGAGTACTGCTCCCTCATAGCACACCTGCAGATAAGTGGTGAAACAACAGACCTCTCCAGACATGCACACAAACCCTAGTCAGCAGAAGTAATCAATTCATGGGTTCAAACAGGTTCAGAGAACTATCATGGGTTGGAGAAGGAATTCCCTGGAGCTGGGAAAGGGTCTATACACCTATGTGGTGATATCAATAGGACAAGTGTCTGTACCATGCTAATTACCTCAGGCTTACCATACTGAAGTTCTTTCACAAGAAGAAAACTATTCTTAAAGTCCCTAACAGCTCTGATTAAGCTGCCCCATAGTAACATAATTTTAACAAAATCATCAGATTTCACTTAATGGAAAAATGTGCTGAATTATGCACCACAAATATGTTTGGCTGCAGAGTTAGCATAAAAAATTCACCTAATATGAGCTTAACCAACTGCACAGGAAGGAACTTTATCTTAGCCTGTGGCCTCTAAGATGGCACAACAATTTCCTATATGCTTGGCTTTACCTCTAGGTCTTTCTTACAGTTCATTAAACAAATTATGCATACACAAAATATCATGTAATTGGATATGCACAGCATTTCTGACTGAGACTTTGTCTCACTGACTTAGATTTCTTTGGCCTCACTGAAGAAACCTGCTCTGACTGAAGTCAAAATTTAGTGTTACGCCATTCACATCGCCTTACATCTTCAAGCAGTTAAATTGACTGACTTTCAGAACATATACCAAGAATATATGTTATAGATATTTGCACTCATTAAAACTAGTTTCACTATAATTTAGCTGCATAGCTTAGGGAACATACCTCAGTAATACAGAAGTAATGAAAACAAGATTTTTCTTAAAAGTGATCAATCTAATTTACAAACAATTAAAAAAAAAACAACACAAAAACATATACAACATATTCAAAATCACTCTGGCAGAGGAAGTCTGAATTTTTCCATATGCTTTTCATCAAAGCCACATCTCAGCACTGCTGAGCACAGGTTCTGATGCATCAGTGGAAATAAATGTTTGATGACCATGAAAAGCATAGTGGTACATGAGAATGGGATAACCAGCAGTTAAAAATAGTGTTCAGCCCCTACCAAAGGATGACTGCATGGTCTCCTGGAGAGATTCCACATCCCATCTCTGAGGAGAGAAGATAGGGACTGTTTCAGGGTTCATTCTCTGAACCAGAATCAGATCCTCTAAGAAATTAATTTGATCAATAAAGCTCTTTTTTTTTAATGTTTCCTTCTCAGCTTTCCCAGAAAGATCTTCCTCTTATGACTAACACTAGTCTCTAAATTTAGTAGTAGCACTCTGTTCTGCTAACACATATCTGAAAAAGAATTTTTCCAGTGACAAGTGAAGGGACTACCTAGTGTTCTAGGAGAACTATTATTATTGTATTATTGTACAGAGAAAAGCATTATAGAATTCTCTTAATGACAGAATTCTGCTTTCTCTTCTATTCCTTTCATTTTAATGGTTTAGAACAATATAACTGAAGTGACAGCGTTTAGATCTGGAATCTGCTAAGTCTGCTCCATGTTGCATTTTTTCCTGAAATACCAAAGAAATTAAAGATATATTTAAAAGTTTGCATGATCTATAAACTATGATGTCTAAAGAGACATAGAATTCCTTAAATGCAGAAAAACAAGCAATGGCAAACAGATTAGTAAATTGACTTTTTAAAGGGATGATAACGTTATTTCTGTAGCTATTTGGTAGCACCATTGAAATGAACATTTCTGGTGGTTCTGCAGAAATTACAAGCTCTGCTTTTGCATTCAGGCTTAGCCTTGTACTAAGCGACCACACTGTCATTAAAAATCTGTTTACAAAAAATCTGCAAGGCTTGGAATTCCTCTCAGGCAAGTTTTCCACAACATCATTTCATGAGATGCAGCAAGATCCTTGCTAGGTTTACTGAGGAAGAACTCCCTGCTAGGTCAGATCCAAGACCTTGGCCACCATTTTGTTGCAACTTGTGACAAGAGGAAACATTATTTGGGGAACATGCCTTTTGCCACTTGGCCACCAAATGCTTCAGTGCTGCCTATCACCCACAATTTTTTTTTTTGTGGTAGGATATTACATCATCTTTTCACATTCCATTTAGAATATGAAGGAATTCTTGTTAATGAGTTTGTTTGCTGCCTCATTGAAGCTGCAGCTGATATTGGCCTCTACAACCTCCTGGAGCAACAAATTGTAGAAGTTCACCATCCTTCTCGAAAGAAACGTGTTTTCTTTAATGTGTTTTAAAACATTCTTCTTTGAAAAAAACCAAAAAAAACCCCAAACATTTAGAATTCCAGGATTTGATGAATAATGGCTTACAATCACAATATTCAAGATATTCAAAAATTCCTTCAGCACCCTCCTGTCAGCAAAAGATCCTCAGCATTTTTAATGTCTCCCTACTAGGGAGATGTTTTCCTCTCTCTCTTACCATAGATAGAGTTACAGATATGCAGGCTTTCAGTTTCAGGGCAGAAGAGCAACCACAGTGGATCAAAGACTTGTCTAATTGAGTTTCTTTTCTCCAGGAGTCTCCAAAAAGTGAATGACAGAGCAGGATACCAAAAGAGACTAGTTTTTGTGGTACTTTCCCCATGTACTCACCCAGCCTTCAGCTTTTGTGACTGAGGCATTTCCAGGCTCATGGTTTCCACACATTTAACAGCTTTCAATGACCTTTTCCATGATCTTTTCTGGTGCTTCCTTGAGTGAAGAGAACTTTTAGCACCCTTAACATCTTGTGTTAGGGTCCTTAGTTTAAATATAAATTATGTGAAGACTCACTACCTCGTTAATTTTTGAAGGTGCTACCTGCTAATTTCACCTGATAATTACTATTTCTAGTCTTGAAACTGTCTCCTGATAGCTCTCCATACTGAAATCATAGATCTAATATTTCACTCAGACTTAACAGGGCTATTTACATGTTATTAGGTTTTGGGGTTTCTTAGATTTTTGCATCTGAATTTTGACAATTTTACTCAGTAAAATCATTTCACTTATGACTGAGCAAAACTAATTGAAACTGGCATTCCTTTGTGCCTTATTATATATTATTAAATTGGTTTGTGATCATCAACGTTTTCCTTAAAACTCTATTTCCTTGAATACATTTCAGGTTTCATTTGAAAACTCTCAGCAAAATTGAAAGATGTAGACAATGAGCAATCTTGGTATTAAAACCAAAAATGGGATGAAAAAACCTACCCACAACTAAATAATTAGAATCCCAGTATTGACTTCTGAATACCAGAACTAACAATATTATTGCTGTATGCTCATGTCTGTGAGACAATTTGCAGGGACTATATCTTGTTTAACCCTCCAGTGCTGATTAAGAAGACAAAAGGTTCCAGTAAAATTCATCCACCTGAAGCTGTCTAGACTTTGAAAGTGTATCTGAAATTTTTACATGCCCACATGGCCATTCAACAGCCTAACTTTTTGAAATGCACAGCTTTGCTGAACCCCTATACAGCCATGCAATTTCTACCGATCTCCCTAATGATAAGTGTCAGACTGCCAAGTCATGCCAAGTGCAGGTGGATACAAGCTTAGGCTCTCATACAGTACAGATGAACCCAGAGGTTCAAAGAGAGGCTTTTAAAATTCTTCATAGGGTTTGACTTTCTGAGAGCAAATCAGATTTGACTGTACTTCAAAAAGTTACTGTTCTGAGATTTACAATCAGCTCTGGTGCATGCTGAGTTGATGGCATTAACTCCAGTATAACATTTCTTCTCTCTGACATCACATACACCCCTTTGGTTTCAGAATCTGAGAAATTCAATGAGTTTGAAGTCATGTACATTTTCCTCTGCTGAATGTTAGTCAGCTAGCCCCAGACAACTTTCAGGACTTGTTTTAATTGTCATTATGATTTGCTCAAAAATTAAATGCAAACATAGATCATTTGCTGTTTACCTCAGAAACTGCAGTTCAGGCTATGTTGAAAACTGAGACATAAAAGTCACATCACATAAAGCTTTCCAAAGTCAGACACTCTTCTGTGGGTAGTTAAAGCCTTAAATGGAAGCTGACTGAAGCAATGTAATTTTGAAACAACTTCCACAGAGACACTTTCTTCTTCAAATGTATGTGTTGGTGTATGTAAAATTCGCAGTCTGAGATTTTTTTAAAAAGCCACTCTGCAGAGAGTCAAACGAATGTGATCATTTGCTTTTTCTACCATCATCTTATTATATATGGGGTCATGAAGCTCCAAGAATTAAGCAATGAGCTCTTTCCCTGGAATACTTGAATTTAGTTAGGTCTGCTGAATCTGTTGTGCACTGCTCTGCTTCACTGTTTATGAGAGCCAAATTCAAGTGACATTGACATTCTGCTTAGTTCAGTATTATACCAGGGTACAGACTTGGTTTTGACATTTAGTTGTTCACAATCATATCCAGAAGGGGAGATCAACTACTAGGTGTGAAGCTCAGATGAGAAAAACTCCCCACAAACAGAAATTTTGCAAGCAGTATGAAGTAAGTGGAATCCCAGCACATTCACTGCAGGAATAGCAACCTTCCCTTTTCCTATGTGCAAGAGTTGCAGTAGAAACTTGTCTTAGAGGTTGATCAGAAAGACTTCTATAGAGAACTGGGGTCTAATTGTCTCTTGAAATATTCACACCAGGAATGAAAAACTTAAAAAAACCAGACCAAACCAAACCAAACCAAACCAAACCAAACCAAAACAAACCAAACCAAAACAAACCAAAACAAACAAAAAACCACCAAAACCCTCAAGTCCTTACACTTACAAGAGCTGAAATCATTCAGTGGTGTGCACAGGCAGGCAGAGCTCCACCTCGACATCCCTCCAGCCCTCCTCCACTGCCCACAGGCACAGAGAGGTCACCCCTGCTCTGCCCCTGTCCCTCTCCATGCCCCCAGCTCCCACCAGGTGCCTCCCCTGCCTGCAGAGCACCTTCCTTTCCCTCCAGCACCAATTAGCAGCCCCTCAAGCACCAGGCAAAGGCAGCCTGCAGACAGCCTGAGGGTTGTGGAGTGGCTCTGTGATGGGGAAAAGGAAAGGGGCAGCTTTTCCAGCAGTAAACCATGCCCTACCTCATGTACAGGAGCTGCCTGTTGCTGTATGGGCAGCAGGATGCAGAGGAACTATGCAGAACCTACCTTCCCAACCCATCTCTTACCTCCTAGAAAGGCATTTTTAACAAAAAACCCCACAATGTATACAACATTTCAGGTGTGCTATTTTGGTTTTGTTAAATGAAAAGAAATCGAGGCAATTTTCATTGCAAATCACCTATTTGGATCAGTCTGAAGAGATATAATGCAACAGGTGTTTTGCAATGGGCAGTCATGCTGGCTGATGGAGGAAGAGCAGTCTCAACAAAATATCATGCTGCACCAACAGTCTAATAATAGGGAGCATCACTTACAATGCTGTCATTTAAGTGAGAGAATTATATTTATATTTATATTTATAGTTATAGCTATAGTTATAGTTATAGTTGTTATATTATTTGTCAAGAAAAGTGAAAGTATTAGTCTACTAAGATCTTTAGAAAATTTCATTCTGCAGTGTACATAGAATTGCCTTAAACTACTGCCATGAGGTGGATTTATGTTTTTCAGTTATCATTTTCAAGAAACCTTCTGCCACTGTGTTTTATGATGGCAGAAATAAACTGCAAATATGCTACACTCCAGCCATGAATACCACCTTTGAATCATTGTATCAAGCTGGATGTGAACACTAATTCTTGTTATGGCAGTCTAACACTTCCCACCTCTTGTAAAGGGATGGCTTTCACTGGCTCACAGTTTTTCTCTGCCATGTGTAGAGGGCGTCCTGGTCTAGGCATCTTAGGAAAAAAGTGTCAATAAAACACAAGCAGGTTTTTTAAAAAAATTGTTGAAAAGCACACAAACTATGTCATTGAAAACTTCTACTGTGTCTCCCATTTGGAGAAAGAGCTTTAAGTTTAGCAGAGGGAAGTGCCTTCTTCCTTTTCCCCTTCAAAATCAGCTCATATCTGGCCAAATCAGGGTCCTCTGAGAATTTCAGTTCACACATGCATAGCTGCACAGTTAGAGGTTGGCAGATACATTTCCTGTGGACTTTGAGCAGGATCTAGGTTAGATTGTTGGAGCAACATGATATTTTGTTGAGACTGCTCTTCCTCCATCGGGCACCAGGGTAACATCCATCAGTCATTTGTTACACTTTTTTCATCTTTGGCAGCAAACATGATAAAAACCTCCCTCACCTAGCAACTGCATCATGCCCAAACCCTGATACATTCTGTGGATTGAATGAGACTGAGACCTTGATAAAAAAACCCACATAAATTTGTCACTCCGGAGTCTAGTTCAACACATGATATATTAATCCTGATCTGAGTGCAGAGCTAAGCTGGGGAAGGGAGTGCCTACCCCTGTCCTCCATGGTGTTGCCAGATGTAATCACAGAGAGGATAATATCTGCATCACTCCAACACAACACTAGTCCTTGAGCAAAGATGCAAAATCTAACAGAAGAGTTGTCAAATTAAAACCGCAGATTTTTAAACTAGATTTCTATTCAGTTTACCTGCCTATGAAAAAGTGTATTGACAACTATTGTTTCACTGTGGTGGAGTAATTGAACCTATGCTTATCATAAACTATCCCAAGAAGAAAGGTAATAGAAGGTTTGGGCCATTCAGCCAGGTTGGTTCAGTTTAAATCATCTATCTGGCTGGTCAGACAGCACATTCTCAGGCTGATTTCTGCCACTTATTGTTCATCTTGCCACCTGCTGTCAAATAAGTGACCATTTGGGACCTGCTCCTGTTACATACACATCTTCTGCTATTATGGATCTAATTTTATAGTTATTATGTGATAAAAATACAATTTTTCTTCTCAGCTCCTTCTTTGCCCTGAGAAGACTCAGAAAAAGTCAGATTGATGGTAATCTCTAGTGGATGCAATTGTAGACAGTGTCACAAGTACCCGAGATGTGAGGAGTGATGGTACCTGGAGATAAGGAGAGGCAAATTTCACACATAGCTTCACATTCTGCTTCTGCGTGTTACTTACTGTTCTGAGAAGCCACAGAGAATCATAGAATAACAGGATGGTTAAGGTTGGAAGGAACCTTCATGATCATCTTGATCCAACCTACATGCCCTGGGCAGGGACACCTTCCATTAGACCAGGCTGGTCAGAGTCCCACCAGCCTGGCCTTGAACGCTGCCAGGCAGAACCTCCCTGGACAACCTATGCCAGTGTCTCACCACACTCCAGGTGGAGTCTCTTGAGGGCAGAGGAGAGAGGGGAGGAATGACCTCCCTCAGCCTGCTGGCTGTGCCTCTTTTGATGGAGCCCAGGATGGGCTTGGCTGCAAACGTGCACTGCTGTGACATGTCCAGCTTTTCATCCACAAGAACCCCCAAGTTCTTCCCCGCAGGGCTGCTCTTAATGAGTTATCTCCCAGTCTGTGCTCGTGTCTGAGACTGCCCCCACCCAGGTGCAGCAGCTTACACTTAGACTTGCTCATGAGGTTCTTGTGGACATACTTTGTTCATGGCAGGGCAAGATTCCGGAGTGATCAGCAAAAATAGTTCAGCACTGCGAACAGGTAGTGGGTGCAGCCACATAATAAGAGAAGTATTCCACCACTTTGCTTCCAATTTGATTTTTCTACTTAAGAGTAACGTTTAATATTAAGTTTCTATTAATGTTACAGATCTTTCCAAATGTGTTTCTTTCCATTATCCTTTAAATGTTAGACAAAGAGAGGACTATTTGTATGATGAGGTATTTTAACTTCTGTTTTTACTTTGTGTAATTGCAGGACATGTTCATATCACTGACTTTAACATAGCAACCATAGTGAAAGGCTCAGAAAAAGCTTCTTCTATGGCTGGCACAAAACCCTATATGGGTAAGTATTCAAGACATTTAAAAATGTAAGAACAGTTACACATTAAGGCTGACTAATGGTGTAGCAAAAGGATTTTAAATTGTAAAAGCATAAAGTAGATGTGATCAACTTCTTTTTTTGACAGTATATGTGTGCATTAGCAGTGGAAAACTTGGGAGATGGAGGATGTTGTTTGAATGCTATTTTAAACAGGAGCTTGATGTCTACACTGCTTCTAGTCAGGTTCTGTTTCATTTTGTGAAGCAAATTCAGAAGAATTTCAACCGTGTTACTTTCTGTAAATCCTCACATCTTGAGACAAGAATATATTATATATTTGCACCACTGTGGCTATGACCTAGCAGAGAACACATAATATCATTTAAAAGTATTTAGGCACATCCTTAATTGTTTTGCTATGTTAAGTTCCTCAAAAATGTGTCCGTAGTTCTTTGTAACTAACTGCTGAAGTTCTTGCCCTATGGCTTTTATGGCCATGTTATATATTGTAACAATATATTTAAAATGTATGATTGATTGAAGACTGGGAGAGTAAAATTCAGTTCATCTGTCTTCATGTGTCAAAAAGGTAAACTCAGACTTTCCCTGAAACTGAAAGACAGAAGGCATCTCCTGAAGGTCATTTGTCCCATCAAAGTTAGGCTAGCTTCCATGACGATGTATATGTGTGATTTATCCTATTTGTGGCTTCCTACATATCCGCTGTTTTAGTTTTTTCTGTATATGGAATTGTCATTGCTTGGGCAGATGACTAGCCTAAGACTAAATGTATTTGGATTCAGGAAACCATCTACTAAGAGATAGGTGTATCTCCAAGAGTCTTTAGCAGCCATGCTCAGAGCACACCTAACACATGTGCAATGGTGAAATATTGGTAAATGATCATGTTCTGAAACTGCCATTTGGGGAACCAAAGGCCACAGTGTTGCCACACCTCTGCATTTTAGCATTGGAGTAAAAGCATGTGCCCAAGAAATAGGAATTGACACTGATGTTTTTCACAGCACAAAGAGCACTGTACTACTCTGCACATGAACCAGGCAGGCATCTGCAGGGTGCCTCTACACCAGCTGTGAGACTGTGGCAGATCAGTCCCAGGCACTGGATGAGAATAGTTTTTTCACACATGATATGTTTTTTGTTGTGAATCAAGTTAGTAGGAGCTGGAGTATATTGCCCCTGACAAGCTAGTTCAGTGATCTGCTTAGACGAAATGAGCAGCACAGCACACGCATGGGATATAGAGCATTAGGTGAAGGGAAAGATGGGAGATGGGGAAAAGATTTTACCTTTTCACACCAATGGATCTGGTCTTGGTTCACCTCAGCTCAAGCAGTTGCTCTGCTCCTGAGGCCTCCTCCCCACACATCAGATCTCCACCATATGCAACAACCTCACAAGAAGAAACTGTGGAGGTGCCCCTGAGGGGATGGGCCTTGGGAGTGGAAGCATGGTCGGGTTACACGGGGTTNGGATCCTCTGTGGCACAGTTTGGATATCAAAGCTTTAACAAAACAAATATTAAGCAGATATGGCCAGACGTTCATTGGTGCTGCTTTCCTCTTTTAGTTTACATCTTTTATTTTGTGAAGAATTGTAACTTTAGTGAAATGCTACAAGGACTTTTCAGTCGCAGTGATTTCTGGTTGTAAGGCTGTATCCAAGACTTTCCATGCGGCTTCTCCTGAGACATTTGGACTAAGAGAGAAATAGAAAAAAAAAAAAAAACAAAAAACCAGAAATTGGGAAGTTGGCTATACGGTTGATAGTCTTTTATTACCAGGAATTCAAACCACACTTTGGTGAAATAAGACAAAGTCACCTTCAGGCATGGTACTTGCTGAGTACCAGAACCAAGGAAACTTAGCAGTTTCTGTAAGACATGCCTTATGTTATGCTGATTTTCACAATGATGACAGTATGAGATGTGATGAAAACTTTTTCCCCCTCTTGAAGGTTTATAAAGTCTTACTCTCATGTGGATCCTGTTATGTTTAATCAGATATGAGGGCACTCTCCAACCTTTCCCTTAGTAGAGACACTTTTAGGATTTCTCACTTCTTCCTATGACCCATTTAATGAAATAAACAGAAAAATGTTATCTCTAAAGCCTCCATTCCTCTTTGAACTCTGATTGAAGTAGGCTGAGAAATTGCTAGGGAGTGATTTGTTCACATGCAGCGTGACTGAATAAAAATGGTTTCCAGGAAAAAAACAGAGTGAATTGATGTTGTGTTGTAAAAATGCCCTACCTGTTCTGATTAAGATGCCTATCTTGTAATGATAAGCATGGTATGAGTCAGCTCCTGCAGCCTTTGCTTAATCCCACTTCACATTAGCCTTTAGTCCCTAAGTCTTTCTCAGCCTGAAATGTTCCCTATTTCCCTGCTTATTAAATGCTTATGCAGAATGTACTGTACTTGAACCTGAATATTTCTCTAGAAACCCTGTCAATTTCTGTGTCCCCCCCTTCCCAGCCAGTTCATTCAGACAACTGAAATACCTGCCACACATAGAAACAAAGACAGGGACAGCAGTTTATGTGAAAGGAACAAGGCAACAGACTAGGAAGGCAAGATACTTCCAGCTGCTTCTGCAGCTTTTCTTCTCAAAGCCAGTGACATGAAATGCTGAAGTGAAATCAACTTCTTAGAGTTTGGGGGTCCTCTGAGTTTCTGTCTTGTACTGTTCAGGTGGCTGGAACTGTGGGAGGCAATGTGTGTCTTCAGCTGATTTGGGAAACCTGCATGTCACCTATGCCTGATTTACCTTCACAAATTCACTGCTCAAACCTTCTGCAACACCTGTGATTGAGGGTGTTGTCAAGGCTTTATTGTAGGAATAGCTCTTTGAAAACTCGCACCGTTTCAGGCTGTCATCTACCCTGGCAAGCAATGCAAAATGTCCTTTGAGACCAGGCTGGCTTTTGGCAGGCACAGCTGCGGCCAACAAATGAGCATAAGCACTTGTGGAGGACTCTCTCCATTCTGCACTGGGATGTGGACCAGGAAGGGCAGTGCAGGGCAGGATATGGTTCCTGGCTGCAGCCTGTGCCGGGCGATTGGGCTGTGGTGCTTTCTTCCTGTAGAAGGATATTACTTTGGCCTCTTGTGTGAAAGGGAAGTGTGTGTTCACCTGACTGGAAGCACCTGTGTAAGTCCTTGCTACTTTCGACACTGTTCCATCTTTATGAGTGCAAAAAAAAAAAAAAAAGAAAAAAGGACATTTCTTAAGCTGCTCCCTTATGAACAAGGCTGCAGGAAATACCTGTGTGTCTGAAAGAACATGCTCTGTGCTGGGCACCAATCTGCAGTGATGGCTCTCTACACTGGAACAGGGTACTCAGCTACAAACCCAAAAATTAAATAGTAAAACACATCTAGAACACATGACAGGTGTCACCTTTGTTTATTCCCCATTTTGGAGGAATGTGTGTTTGAGTCTTACAACA
Source organism: Platysteira castanea (assembly GCA_013397175.1). Classification (NCBI taxonomy): domain Eukaryota; kingdom Metazoa; phylum Chordata; class Aves; order Passeriformes; genus Platysteira; species Platysteira castanea. The sequence goes on from VYXC01004499.1 coordinate 382,246, forward strand.
TATGCTTTTTCCTTACTGAAATATTTTGGAATAATCCATTTCCACAGATCTATGTATTATTTCTGAGTGTTGTAAAAGCTTTCCATTCACAGGTTATATTTTGGGCGTTTAAGGTTTGTTTGGTTTTTTGTGTGGCGTTGTTGCTTATTTTTGTTTTGGTTTTTGGGAGTTTTTAATTTTAGTGGTAGGAGGGTTTGGGGGGACTAGGTAGAGTCTTTGATGTTTTTCTCAGCAGAGATTGAAGTTATTCAAATGACGCAGTGTGACTTTACCCTAAATCAAACCAATAAAATACATTTTATAACACAAGCACACTTGACAAAAATCCAAAGTCAATAAAATAAGTCATAAATTATGTGAAAGGTTTCAGCTACCCGCTTCCTATCCTACAGGCTTGTTATCTCAGGTTTTCACAGCTCCTTTCATAGGTTGCTGTCATGGGGAAGAATGACTGTATGCCTGAGATTACCAGAGGATTGTGGATTTACACTGGTCCACTGAATTTCTAAAATGTATGAGTTGTCCATATATATTAATTAATACTGTGTAGGAGTACTATTGGACTCAGAGGAAAGCCAGTGGTGTCCTGATATTAACCTTTCACATTAAAAAAATTATCCCATAGAGCTAAATTTCTTCCTCAGATGGTTAAAATACAGCAGGGGCAAATTTTGAGTAGTTTTCAAAAGTGGTCAACCTTTGGTCTTTCTTGCACTCATATTAAACAGTGCTCTGAAATTAAATATTGTTTTGCAGCTCATTCCATTTTGAATGCAGTTAAGGCAGTGTTGAGGTTTTTAAAAACCTCACCTTTATCCTACAGGGGGTTTGACTGCCCATCTGCAGAGTTTCTGTGTTCATGGCATTACCTGACCTTTTGATCCCGGGGAAATCTCACGATGTCAGCATGACAAGGGAGGCTTCTCTTTGTTCTCATAAGCAAGAACCGAGAGTGAGACTGAGGTGCTGAAAAAAATGCTCCCCACACTGATGGGATTTTCAGCTCGTGCTAGGATCTACTTGGCTCAAGGGATTACACACTGAGCTGCAACCAGGCATTGAGGTTTTGGTTCCACTCTGACATTAATGAGTAGGAGCATAAGCAGCTGAGGAACCTCAGGAGATCAGCAAAGCTACCACCTCCAGCTGCTCTTCACCTCTTTGTGCTCTCTGACCTGCTACCATTCTTCCGGATCTTCCAGCAAAACTACTTATATAATCATTTCTTTGACTATTTAAGTTAATAAATACCCCTCTCTGAGTTCAAAAGGTGGTTTCGGGTTGGGATTTTCATTTGTTAATTTGTTTGTTTGTTTATTGCCTGCCTGAAAGGGCCTCATGTGTGGTGGAGCTCTGCAGGCAGATGTGAGGGGGAGCAGATGTCCAGTGGAGGTGGCAAATATGCCCCAGCGGGGCCCTTCTGCCACTGAGTAACTCCTGTTCTTTGGTCTGGCCAGCCCCCCCAGGGTTTTGCATGCATAAACTGGTGCAAAGATATTTTCTAACCTGGTAGGAGTATGTGAGGCAGGAGTGTGTAATGTTCCTTCTGGCGTGTCAGGTACAGTCTGTCCTGTGAACCCCCAGTTATGCAGACCAGCTAATTTCAGTATTGAGCAGAACAGCTGCTGTCTATACACTGGAACAATCTTCCAAACACCAAATGGATATTTTTGGACAAAATCCCTTCTAAAAATTGCTAGAAAAACTGGCCCTGCAGCCACTGTGAGCTTTTGTATGGAGTAACAATGGTGCTTGTGTATAATTTCATGTTCAATAGTGGGAGACCACGACATGCTCATTGCTGTTGGGCTTGCTTTCAACAGGTAGCAGCTTGAGGTTGATTCTCTGAGGCTGATTCAGACGGTCAGCCACTAAGGGCTTCTCTGCACAAGAAATGGGTTCTGTTCAGTGATTGAATAAAGCAGAGGGTTGTATGAGGACAGCACGCTGAATAAGGCCAGGAGAGGTTATATAGCCATACAGAAAACTAATAAGGCATTCTAAATGCCATGCCTGCTTTCAGGTAATGGTATCTAAATTATTTACTTTGATTGAATAATTGCATTAAATATGAGTATTAAAACTATTGAAGTGTATAATGTGATAATGGTGCAAAATCAGTTACATGGCTATAACAAGTACAAACTTCAAGCTAGAAGATTGCCCTTCCGGCATGGCCAGGTTTTAAGCAGCATTTTGCCTTATAAAATAGAAGTTAGCAGCTGGCTAGTCTAAAGCTCTGAGTCAGAAGGCTGACCATTATAATTTAGACCCTTTCAGCACATGAGAAAGTAAACATTAGGAGGTAAATTGATAGTTTGCCAAACCTACATTTATATTCAGGGAGAGGGAAGTTGTTTTCTTCCATTTTGCTCTTGAAACAGCTTCTACTCTGGATAGAAGATCACTTGCCATTATTGTAGTTTGATTTCTATTTTCTATTTAAACCATGATCCAGAAAAATTACTGACCTCTGAATTTGCTTCTGAGGGGAAAGAGAAAATTAAGATTTTCTCATCACAGTGCTGAGAAAACAATTAATATTTCACTGAAACATCTTGGTTCAAGGTTCTTGGAATATTATTCCAAAAATCAAGTTCATTTTTTATTCAGCTCAATCTGTCATGCCTCAAGCCTGATTCAGCAAGGTGAAATTATAAATGTGTTATATACATCGTTATTCACACATTTAAAATTTGCAAACATCTAAGCTTTTAACAGCTTGTCCTGTGCTAGTCAGTCAAAGTATTTCTTACGCTGTGTGTATTGTATATAAATGTATATATCAATTTATACTTATACATATAATTTTTTCCCCAAGATCAGGGACTAATATGTGAAAGGAGAATGATACCTGACAGTGTGGTACTATGCTGAATCTCAGTTAATGACACTGGAATGTATTTTCTAATCTGAAATCTTGGTCAAATCAATGCAATCAAATCCACACCACTGAAGTATGTTTTGCTGCGATGACTACAGCAGTGTGTTGCTTTGCAACCCCTGCTGTAAACCACAAAGCTCTGATTCCCCTTACTGACGTGTAGGGTCTCTGCTGAGATACAAATAGACTTTCAGAGAGCTGCAGCTAGACAACTGGATGAGCAATGTCAGGGATTTCATTCTTAAGAAATGTTCTGGATATATCCGCCTGAACTGGATCATTCAAAAAAATGAGACAAAAACACTAGGGTTTAATTTTTTTTTAATTTTCAGTTTCTCATATTGATAACACTGGCACAGGGCAATTTACAGGAACTGATGACCAGCTGTCATTGGCAACATTTAGTTTTTCATGGACAGTGAGCTCCTTACAGTAATCCATCTTGCAAACACTGATTACCAAGTTATTGCCTAAATAGACAGATTTGTTAGTATGTAGATGCTCCATCAGAAATAATAGCAGCTATTCTTTTTGTCAACAACATCAAGAAATAGACCTCAAATTGATCATTTTATCATGGACAGCATTTTCAAACTCACCTTTGAGCACCTAATCCAACATAGTCTGAATTTTAGAGATCCAGAGCACTTTCAATTTATGAAGTTGTGATACCAATGAATACTCAGCAGATTTTCAAAAACCCTACTCAAAACATTTTATTCTTTGTACAAAATGGACTTTTACAATAGGAATAAATACTGAAAATTTGGTTTAGCGTTGTTTGCATTTACACTGATTTTCTCTTTAATTTCAAGCTCATGAATCATACTCTTAGATACTAATATCTTTCCACAAATAAAGGTAGATAATTAACTACCAGGTACATAACATTTCCTTTTTTATAACTTTATTTCTGTTACAGATCTTTAGGAAAATACGTATACAATATGAGATGCATCATCTACATAATTCACATTGCAGATCATCTGACTGCTATGAAAATTCGAGTGGATAGTTATATACATGAATGGATTTGTCAGAAATTACTCCCTTTTGCACAAACCGACAGAACAGGAGTAAGGATATCCCAGTAAGCCATTGCTTCTGAGATGGATGCAGACCCACTAAATTTCCTTTCACATTCAATTTGTTCATATGTTGTCCTCTAGTATGGCTTTATTTTACAGAGAAATAAACATTTATTTACTTCCTACAGTCTGCAGTAATGTCATATTACTAAAAAGATACTATGCTAAAGCATCAAAAGACCTCTGAAGAGGATTTATTTTAATTTATTAGTTGGGAAAAAATCTTGACTGGAAATTTGTATTGGGGACTGCTAGAAATGCACTGAAGCACACAAGGCAATACAAAAGTGGATACATTTGTGTAATTTTTCAAGAAAGCAAAGCAGATGAACGATAAAATCATGAAAGTGTATTATGAAGAGAAAAATATAGATGCAGAAAAGAAACAACGAATGGACTTTTAGCTTGGCTAGTTGCAAAGTTAAACGTGCAATTATTCATTATTATATAAGACACAGAGGCATTCCTGATTTTATTGTTTACTCTCTTAAAATTAGTACCGATGTCCCAGCTTGGAATGGGACAAAGTTCTTTCTTTGTCATTTTCAAAAAGTTGCATGAAAGGTGTCAGATCACACTTCGCAAAACATGAAAAGTAATAACCCAAACAAAAAGACCGCATTGCTTCCAAGTTCCAGACTTTTAAAAGTTCCCAGTACTCTGGGTGACAGGTTTTCCAGGTGTCTGAGTAGAGGTGAAGAGCCCGTGCAGTTAATGGTGATTGCCAAGAGGAAGAAGCTGTAAAGACCCCACTGAGGCTTTCTGGCCTCAGATACCTCTGCCACCCCACTCAGATGCGTTATGAGGAGCTGGCTGCTTGAGCTTCATTAAGATCACAGCATTGTGGGATGGCTCGTGATAGCAGGGGCCCCAGGAGCCTCTAGCCCAACTCTGCTCAAAGGGTGAGCAGTGAGGCTGGAGGCTGGACCAGGTTCCTGCTGTTGAGTCATTCTTCAGGCAGCTCTAGGAATATGCAGTTCTCCATCATAATAAAGAAATTAAGTCAGGGGGAGCTGTGGGATCTACCAATTGCAACACTTCTCTACTTTTCTTTGCATTCACCCTTGCTGCTAGACTTGTTATTACTTGATTTAGCTTCACTATTTAAAAGTTGTGCTGTTGCCATGCAAACATCCACTCCCTTCTGCCTAAGTGCACGTGATAGGAACTACAGCTCTCAGCCAAAACAAAATGCAGGATCACACCCATTATTAAACCCATTTATTTTCCTGGAAAGCCTTTGTTCAGTAGAAACTGCTAGAGGGAAAAAGTCTGAAACTCTTGTTCTTGCAGGTACTCTCACTCTTGTTCAAACAAACTCTTGAAGGCAGAATACTTCTGCCTATGTTGATGCATGGGGGTAAAAGATGAAGTATCCTTCTCACCCTAAATCTGTTAGGGCAAGAGAGGATACGTTCACAAAGGGTGAACCCAGCAGAGCTGTTGCCCTTTCTCCAGGCTGGCAAACTCAAATCTGATTCGGAAGAATCTACCCAGAGCAGGCTGCAGGGTGGCTGTCCAAGCTGAGCTTGCTGTCAAGTTCAAATTTCAAAAGATTACAGATAGTCTATTGAAGTAACAATATTAGAGAAATTCAATGAGAATTTCATCTTTCCTTTCAGAGTTTTTATTTGCTTTTATCCTAGCCAATTTGCACTCTGAATTGGTTCTCCTGGCATAGTTATTTCTTACAGCAAAATCAAATGTTATGTCCTGTATTTCACAGCTCTAGTTCTTCAGAGCTTGGCTAATTCCATGGCTTGGAGGGTGTGTTGTCTTTCTGTAAGATCATGCTCTGATTCTGAATGAGCAGGCAAACTCCAGAAGTCTGCACACAGCCTGCTGCCCTTTGTTTGCACCTAATGCGTCTGTTCAAAAAAACTTTTAGACACATTAGGCACAAGCTTAGAGTGAAATGGGTATTTAACAGCCTTGTCAAACTAGAGAAAGGTCTTTTGGCTTCAATGAGGTTGAGATTTCACCCTGAGAAAAACTTGTATGTAGGATACTGCAAATCATATTGCACCCTCTGCTAGTTTCCCCCTCATGGGAAGAGAGGGTTTACAACTGCTTCACTGGAGATGATGGAATGCAGAGAGGCATTCCAGATGGACTGAAAATAATGCTGTTAAAGGGGGTAAAAAGGGGCTATCTGCTTTAAAAATCGGGACCTTAACTGCTCATATTCTGACCTAAGAATGCCATCGCCTTGAGGTGAGAAAACAGCTTCAAAACTCCAGGGAAGAAGAAAGCATTTTCTGCTGATCTGCTTAATGTAGGATGAGTTGACCTTGAAAGTTTAAGAACAGGAAAATAAAATACAATATAAGTCAATAGTTCAGTCACTAAATTAACAAAACAGCTGCAGTATTTTGGCAATGCCATAGGTTACATCAATAAGTATTTTCACCTCCATCTCACAGAAATCAGATAGTGATCTGTCTCATTATTAAAATGTTAAAGCTATAAAAGAAATAGTGAAACCAATATTATACCTGTGTAGCTCAGTAAAAATGCCAAAAGGCTATTTTCTGTAATGAGATATTGTACGTCATCTAGGCACAGTGGGCAAAAACCATAACGAATGGGGCTAAATCAAGCAAACCTTCACTACAGGGTGCCTATGGTGATATTCAAAATATAAGTTTGGTGCCTAATGTGCAATTTAAGTGCATCCATCTGCTCAAGTAATAAAAAGAATCCTGCTTACGCTCTCAGCACCTATCTGATGGACTGTACCCTTGTAAGATGTGCCTACACACCAGCAGCATGCAAACAAGGGCTGAAGTACACGTGAAGATACAGCATGCCAAGGGAAGCTATGTCATCTGGAGGTGAAACAGAGTTAACTCAGTGTAATGATTCTTATGGCATTGTTGATTCATGTCATACTGGATCATAGCACAGGTTTTACTCTGCCAGAGATCCACTGGTCATCTATTCTCCAAATGCATGTATTCTAGCAAAAAATGTTTATTTAGGTGCCTGCAGATCTTGTACCAAATGTGTTTAGACATAGTCCTGCTGGTCAAAGAGCATAAGACCACTTCCATACATTCACTGCTTTTTACTCTACAGATCAGAGTTTTGCCATAACTAATAATGGATGCTTAATTCTTCTATTATATTTGGCTTTTGAAGATTTCCTGAAGTCAGGTTGTAAATTATTAGGTTGCCATCTATAATGCAAGAACTGCAAAAACTCCTCTAAAAGGAATGCCTTTCAATTTATTAAAGATGCTTCTCTAAATGCCATAAATAGTGAAATTCCAAACTGCCAGTCAGAAGTAAGTGTGATCAGACTACATCATTCGCTGCAGTGTGCACATCACAAAGTGAGGCCATGGTAATCAGGAGGTAATGTGGTACATTAGTCTCGGTACCATGGACAGAAGAGGCTTATATGGTAATTGTAATCTAGCATGATATTATGGTTGGGGACAGTGTTGTTTAGAAAATATCTAGTGAAGGTGTTGTTTTCCCAAAGTGCACTGAGATTCTGCTGTTAAATCATTAGAAAAGCATGACCGAGTTTTCATTTAATTTCATTTAGTTTCATTTCATATCCACTCTTATTTATATCTGGTTTTCTGAAGAGACTACAGCAGCATTATTTAGTACAAGTTTTTTCCTGAAATTAGAAAAGTGAATCCTTGTTTTGAAAATATCTTCTCTTTTCTTCCACAAAAGTTAATTTTATGGAAGTCATTACTTCACTGACAGTGTGTTTTCTTCCAGTCATGACAGTTCCTCAAATCATAAAATCAGTGTCAGGGTTTCTATTTAAGTACCATTTTCCTACGCTGAATACCTTTAAGCCTATCTGATTAGTTCTATCCAAATGTAGAATAAAGATGAGGTTTACTGTATTCAACACCTCCATCAATCACAAAGAATCACCTCACTTGCAGCTATTTTTCCCATATAATGTTTACATTACCTTAAACTTTCTGAGGCACACTTCATATCAAGAATTCCTCTCCTTTATTACTTATTTTCATTCACATAACTTAAAACTTAAATGAATCAGGTAAGAATTAACATATGAAATTACTGACTTTTGAAATACCCTGACTGGTGAAGGTTGCTTGTTATTAGTAAAACAAGGCACTGAAACTACATCCTGAAATTGCTGTGCTTCCATGTCTATTTAACATCAGTTTGTTGAGTCCTTATTCATTCTTAAGCTGTGAAATAATATCTATAATCTAACCTTAATGAAATGCTTTTTTTAAAATTTTATTTACTGTTTTAGCTCCAGAAGTATTCCAGGCTTTTATGGATGGAGGTCCAGGATACTCGTACCCAGTAGACTGGTGGTCGCTAGGAATCACAGCATATGAATTACTGAGGGGCTGGGTAAGAATGATGGAGTTTGTTGTTATCTAACAAAAGTCTCAAGCTTGCAGTGCTCCTGAGTGCACTCTTCAGGATAAAATTTGAGTGTACAAGGCCCAGGGCAGGAACGCTGTCCTGGTTCTTTGCCAGCTGAAAATACTCTTGGGAAAGTTTTACCCCACACTCAAATACATTATGAAAATTTGCCTCAGTTTGGCTAGGGAAAGGCCTCATGTGTAGTGGCTTTTTATAACACTGAGTTGCAAACAATGGTATTGTTTTTCAAATAGAAGTTGAGTTAACTTCAGACTCTATTATATCTTTGATTCCCTTGGCTAATACCATAAGAGATCTAATGCAATATCCTGAGATGCTTGGCCCAACTATAGAAAATTCCTATCTGCCAGTGCATTTGTTTCTTATCTAATCAATTAGGTGAATAAGATTAATGAAAAATCTTTCTGAGCATGGTTAAATATCACAGAAGATAATGGAAAATTCTTTTCCATTTTGGTTCAAAGGATTTTAGTCAGTTGCTTAAATATTTACTATTCCCCATGGAAAACAGTAATTTAGATATTATTTCAGGATGATGACATAGCTAAATTAGCTGTTTGGGGGTTTTAAAATTATTTTTCATTCTTGTTTTGGAAAGAGGATTTTATTGCATTGCAGTATGCTTTTTTAAAGGGAAGTATTTTTCATATTATGACATTAACGCAGTTCTGCTACCTTGTCTTGTCAGGCAGTCCATCCCACAAAGATCTCACAATTTCATGTAGGATGACAGATAAAGGAAAATAAAAAGAAAGAATAATTGTTATTCCCACTTTTAGATGGAAAACTTAATTTCAGAGTGTCTGTATATTGTTACTTCAGAAGCTACATTTTTCAAAGGCCTAAAATTTGGCCAATCTATTTTGTATTTGCATAGAAATAGCAAAAGTCATGCTCTTGAGACAAAGATCTCTCCCATGCAAAGACTGTTTCAGGTCTCAAAGCAGAGGAGTATGAAACACCTTTCTTAACAAAAACAATGAACCTACAGTTATTTTCAATTTTTCTCTACCCTAATTCTCAAAACAAAGGGAGTTTTTAGGCTGACTTTCTTCCTGGAATGGAGAAGTTAAAGCCTGGCAGTGATAAGCATAATACATCCTCAATCCTAGTCACAGACAGTAGTTCTAGCTGCACTTACAGTAAATTTAGAGAACATCCTGATGGTTTTATATCAACTCTTTCACCAGTGAGTGTCTCCAAGAAAGGAGAGCAATGAATGATTATTATTGAAAGCTGAACTCCCAAGACTAATCACAAAAGATCACTTTAATGTGACAAATTCACTTTAGTAAATGAAAAATTATATAGACTGATATCCATCTGCAAGATCCATACAGTCTTTCCTGAATAAGTCAATCTGGCTACGAACAAAGCAAAGTTGAGACTGAATCTATTTTTTTGTTTGTTTTTTTTTAAATAAAAACATTGCCATCTGTACCTGCTCAAGTCAACCAAGCTGCTTGTTTTCTCCTGAAGAGCAGCTCTTGGTTGCTGAGCAAGCCAGAGGATGGCTTGGCAGCTCCCACCACTGTATGGACAAGGAAAAGGTGTATATTTTCTGAATTTTCCTAGACTAGACAAGGCCTAAACTGACACCAGTGATGACAAGAGAAGTAGCAGTGGATTGAGGAAATGTTAACCCGAGTCACGTTGCTCTCTCAACAACTGCGAGCTCCCAAGCCCCATCTGCCACAGCAGCACCGTGCAGATGGCCACGAAGGCACAGTTTGCACACACAAGGCTGCGAGCTAAACCTGCAGGCACGCAGGCCCTGCTCCTCCAGGCCCCCACAGCTCTCTCCAGCAGCAAGGAAACAGCCCTGCTGCCACCCAGAACACGGGTGGGTGCTTGGAGCAGCCCACCCACAGCAGCAGCAGCAGCAGCAGCAGCCCTGGGCCAAGCGGAGGCTGTAGCACGGGGCAGAGCCACAGGACCCAGGGCTGCCTGCAGCTGGAGCCTGGTGCATGCTGCTGCATGGGAAAGGCAGCAGGCAAGCAAGGAAGGAGCACTAGAAATAAGAAACATCACAAATTTGATTTTCCACCTTGGAGCTGTGCATAGCATATGATGCTGACAGTCTGAATCCAAGAGGTAATAAGTAAAAGTAAAATGAGTAAAAATGAGTTGTTCTTCATTGAGCTGAAAATTTCTGATTTTATTTGCCTCTACTGCTCAGGATGCTCAAGGCATTCCAGCCATTCTCATGTCTGGCTCCCTTGTGCTGGGCAGCCAAAACAGTGCTGTGCTGGAAATGAGGCTGTAGCTCATTCCTGCTGAGGAGCAGGTTGTGTCCAGTACAGAGCTGTCTGCACCATTTTTTGGTTATCCACAGCAGAGCTAACATTTCTCACTAATTTTTCTCCTTACATTTTTCTCCTTATCCAACTGCTAATAAAATACCTAGCAAAAAAAACCCAAATTCATACCACTTTGCTTCAGACATTGATCTTTTCACCAAGTCCATGAAATTAAACTATAATTAAACTGACACTGTGCCAAGTGTCAGTCTATTCCTGAGCTATAGACAACTGCTAAAATGCTACAATAAATGTATATACCATTAATTCAGTAGAGACAAAGAGAAAGAATGAGAGACTAGGTGGGATTCCCAGATTCTGACTTTCACCACAATGTAAACAATTTAGAACAAACTTTGATAAAAAACCATGAACAAAAGCAAGCCACATTTTTTTTCTTTCTTCACAAAATAAACCTGAAGGGATAGGACTTTCAAGTGGATTGAATAGCTGAAAAACAGGGATGACAGAGGTATGAAGGGCCTCAAAAGACCAAACTTATAATGGCCATTTATAGTTTGAATTAACTAACAATATTTAAAATCTCTGCAAATCTCAGAAAATCAAGACTGCAGAATGCTAATAGTCTTGAAAATAAGGTAAACTTCAGGGATTTTCCTGTGAGGAAAAAGGCATGGGCAGGAACATCCTTAACAGAAAAACTTTTAATGATTCACAATTTCTTCCGGTTGCTTTTTTTAGAGTTAATTGCCGTTTTCAACAATTGGTGTACATTCTGTCTTAGCTATCCTATTGACCACATTTTTATATCAAGTTAAGTCAGTGCAAAGTTACTTCCAGGTGACAAAAAGCATGTCAAGGCTTCATTTTTAATAACTGTTTTATGGCAACATTACCACAGATAGGGAAATCATGACAGACTATTTCTAGTGACAATTTTGAAACTGATTCGAGAAAATTATGTATTTATAACAGGCATTTAGGTCCTGTTGAATTCATATGGACATGGTATAGCTAAATGGCAACAGGCTAACTTAATGTGAATCAAAGCAAAAAGATTTAAGCCCTCCTTGAACTTATTTTTAGAACACCCTCGTGCCTTGGAATGGACTTGGTTTCATACATATGTTCAAAGTTAAATATGTGCATGAATCTTCCCAGAATAAGAATATGTCCTGGATCTTTATGAAGAGTGACTCCGATTCCTTAAGAAATTAGATAACTAACACCTAGAAATATTCTTAAATTATAGTCTTCTACCAGTACATACTAGCAAAAGTCAAGGCATGATTCAGATCTTAGTCAAGGTAATGAGTGTCCGCCCTTTGCTGTTCAGGATATTGGATTAATAGGTAAATCTGTGTTGTTTATGAATTATGATGCATTAATTTGCACACTGCTGCTAGGATGGCATTTAGCTGCTGATCTCATATCACATATTTATCACCTGCTGGGTACAAATGAATTCACAAATAATCCACTCTCTGTCCTTGTTTACAAAAATACGTTAATTATAACATCTGGCTTCAAACATACAAGTATGTGCACAGAAAATAAGAAGAATATAAATTTATATGTAGTACTTTTGTTTCCAAATTCAGCATTTTATAAAAGATAAATCAGAGTAAACTTCATGAACAAAGCACTGCAAAGCCTAGGGCTTTTCTTCATCTATAGAAGAATTTAGGCATTACAAACACATGTAATGAGTTAATTTTGGACTTTAAACAAGGGCAAAGGAGAAGGATTGGGAGTCTTCTTTTTTACTGTGATTCTGACACAGGCTTTTGTAGGCATTTTTTAGTTTCTTTATCTACTACTCAGTAAAGTCAGGAAGCCAAAGCTCCTTTCAGCCACCTCTTTTCGATTTTGTCAGTTTAGGTCACAAGAACTAATCACTAGTACTACAAGTAAAAAATAGTAAATAATCCACATTTTGCATAGAATGCCCCAGGAACAAAATTATTTATTCATCTCATTTGAACTGATACTTCCTTTCATGAGAGAAAAATTTGCAGAGGAAATGCATCTACGAGTAATTGCATTCATTACAACCAAAGAAAAGCACACATGCAAAGGATTAGGCTCAAAATTGTTATAAGATGTTTTTGAGGTTTTGATATTTCCAACATAAACAATACTGAGCTCAGGAAAATGTAAATAGTCTGCACTCTTTTTTTCATTCTTGCTGACTTGATATTGATTTAATTTTATCCCAGAGGCCCTATGAAATTCATTCAGCCACCCCCATTGATGAGATACTCAACATGTTCAAGATAGAACGAGTTCACTACTCATCTGCATGGTGCAAGGGCATGATAGCACTACTGAAAAAGGTAAGAAAGTGCAAATACCTTCTGTGCTCTGTTCTCTTCCCTTCCAGAAGCCCCTCCAATACTGGAAAAGGCATCAGACAAACACACACATTAGGTAGCCAACATTTCAAGGATAAGAGAGCAGGGCTTATTTCTAGGCTATTCTGAATGTGAGTGGTGCAGTATTTTCTCTTTAGAAGGTACTTTATTCTTAGGCTTAGATTCAGGCTTTTCATGGCTTCAAAGAAGTAAAAATTTAATATTTCCTTTATTTTAAAACTGATTCATGAGTGATAGTAAAAGTTTGGGGATCAGTAATTCCTCCTCTGTGCCCTAGCCCCATTTCCTCTGACCTGTGCATATGTAAGTGGGACAGGGAAGGAAGGACCACTCTGCTCTCTGAATTTCTGCTGCATTTTCCAGAAAGGGAGGTTAGAAATTAAAATAGCTATATCTCTTCCTGTCCCATGTCGCTATAGTGGCAACAACAAAAGTCGAGCCATTTTGCTATAAATATCACTAAGCTACAAGACAGGGCTCTTTCTGAATGCATCTGACCCTCAAAATTGTTTTCTTCCTGAAATCTCAGGTTGTTGTTTGCTTTAATTGTCTGGCCACACTGCAAAGATAATCTGTCTATTTTAGGTATTTCAGATCATCAATACTGATACTTGAACAGGAAATATTTGTGAATGTCTGAATAGAGTAATAAAAATATATGTCTTTTGCAGCAATTAGCAATCTAGTGGTGAATAGATAGAGCGGTGAGGTGGATAATTTTAATTGCTGCCAGGATGCTTAGTGTAACTGCATTGTCCAAAAAAATTAAAGATAAAATACAAATTGTTGGGTGGCATTGAACTGTGATGTTTTATTTCACTTGGGCTCTTGTATATTTGTAAACAGACTTTTGTTGCTAATGCATTTATACACTTCATGCCTGCAACAGCCATCTGGTGGCAAATAAATTATCCTCGTGTCCTGTGAGTTATTACTTTTAATATTTTTTTTTAATTGAGACTGCTAGCATCTGTTAGAAGATTCCATTTTCTTAAAATATAGACCATTTTCTTAAAAATATATATCATACAATTATGTGTGTGATACATTTACTCTTATATATGGCATCCAGTCCCTTAGAAAATACCTTGTGCTTGATCACAGCTCCTCACTAAGGACCCAGAGTGTCGCCTTTCAAGCCTTGCAGACATCCAAAACTCTCCATACCTAGCTGATGTCAACTGGGATGCTGTTCTAGAGAAAGCTGTGACCCCAGGCTTTGTTCCTAATGTAAGTCGATATTCCAGGTGAATAGTGTTTGCAAATTCTAACTTTAATTATCACTGCTATTTTACTTGTTTATGCTTGTATTTATTGCTCTTCAGCGATTTACTTTGGATTCTATTTTCATTTACTCAGTCACAGCTATGGGAAAATTCCTCTCATTTCAATAGATCACAGCAAAAACTAATTAACCTTGGTTCACTTTTCGTTCCCTTTCAAATAAAAGAAAACTTTTTCTAGACTTTGCATTTCAGCTGTTAGTGCAAATGATTGTCAGAGTTAACTCTGAGACAAAGAAAACCAAGAAGAATGTGTGGCTGTGAAAATTAGGCATTTGACTAACATTTGGAAAACTTTTTAACATTGCGGTATGCTCCTACTTTTTTACTTGAAAAACAGTGTTCCAAAAGGTTGACCTATTTCCTTTGTGACAGTTCCTCACCATAAAACATTCAGATGTGTGACGGAATCTGGTGGTTTCTTTTTTACTGTGGTCCCATTTTGTTGGTATTTTCTGGGTATTTCCATTTTGATCATTTTCAAGTTCAATGTATTTGAGGCCCATGAATAAGAAGTAATGACTGCGTTGCTAATATGCTTCTTCACTTTTTTCAGTCATATCACACTATAATTCTTCTCCAAACAATGTATTTGTAGCATACCAAGGTTTGTTTCTGTTTTGCTGGGGTTTTTTTATGCAACTGCAAATAAAGATGAGGAAGGTGCAATAGGTAGACCTTGTCTTCATCCAGGTGCACATTAGAGTTCATGATAAACATGATGGGGACAGGATCCAACGTTTCAGAAGCTGAAGGTGAGAGAGCATTGCCTGTTGGAGCAAAGGTAGGCAGGTGGGTTGCCAAGACACTGCTGGCAGTGCTTGCTGGGCTTCTTGGCACTTGAGCAGAGCCTCTCTGGAAGCAACATCCTGCAGGAGAAGAAAGCTGTGGGTGGGCAAGCAGGCCTCCCTCAGGGAGCTGGGGGAAAGACCAGAAACACGGCAGGTAACTAGCACAACAGGAGAAGGGAAAGGCAAGCTCCTCTTACAGGCACTCCAGGGCAATGTTCACCTGTGCGGAAATTCCTTCCTTTCACTTTGTAGCTCAATACTAGTGCAAGATGCAAGTTGGAGAGGTGAATGTCATATCTACCAGGCCAGGAGTCCTTCCTTCTAACGTGATGTCCAAGCAGCTGGAATAATTGCTGTGCCATGCCAGGATCCTCTCCTACACTCTCTCAGGTTTCTGCCCTAAGCAAAGCACTGCCGAACAAAGCTCCTTCCTGGCCTGGTGACTGTGAACTCCATTCTCCTGGTGGTGTGGGTCTACACCATGAGTGGAGACTGACTTTCCTCTTTTCCTTTTTTCAAGTTCGAGCTGCTCTCTGAGATATCAGAGGTGTGCGCTGACCTCTCAGGCAAAACTCAACTGATTATTTAGACCTCCTACTCCCAGCTAAAAGCTTAATCTACAGCTGTCAGCATGTGGAAAACTTCACAGCACAGTATTTTATAAGAGAGATCCATTTCCCAATATCCAAATGTACAACGTACTTGGTGACCCAGGAGAGACTCAGATTCTGCAAAGACAGCTTTTCTTTTCACATTTGGATTCACCTTATTTGTGTTTTTGCAGGCATCTATAAAAGTGAGGGGAAAATCTGTATTATTTGAAGCAAAATAATATTCTACATTTAAAAGGAAATAGGAGTAAAATGTTTCATTTATCTATCCAGATTAAACTGAAAGTCCCATTACTCTTCTGTGAAGAGTCTGATATTGACGAGGGCTTGTTTTACCTGGTCAATCTAGTGTGTCAGGAAAAATAGTGGGGTGAGAATCAAAGTGTCTTTTCTAGCACAAAATTTCATTTTATAGAAACTTTATTGTTTCATGAGACCAAGTTTGGTCACACATTTTCCAGGAACTTTCTCTTTGCTGCACCTGCAAAACTTACACTGATTAATTGGGGCCACAGAACAAAATATTTGTTATTTTTCAGTCTTTGGTGAGAGGGTGAACTGGGGCCCTGTGACCTGCAGAATGTTTTGAATGTTGAGAATTTTATAAATTTTGACAGCTTCTGATGACTGCCAGGAGCTTGTCTGCCTTTTGCAGCTAAGAGGGCACACGGGAAGCCTGTGGGAGCAATATCCCATAGCTTAATTTCTCCTTTATAGTTTGATTCCATAAACATAGTTCTTACTTAACTAGCACATGTGTTTCTTTATGGCTTAGTTAGTTTCTTCATATTCAGCTTGAAGTCATAAATTATTAGTAGGATTTTAAAAAATGTAATTTACTTTTATTTTTAAAGCTTTAGAATTGAAGTGATTTTTTTTTAAGTACTCACACAAATCTCAAAATTATGCATGGTCAAGAAATGAATTGATATTGATGAAACCTAAGGAAATATTTATTTATTAATAAATAAACCATAAGCTGCCATTAATAAAAACCAAATACACTTTACTAAAGCTGGGTGGATTATATGCAGGAAAAGGCATCAGATATCTAAATATTATGCTCCAGCTGTACAGAATTCACTAGGAATAAAAACCGTGAAGTGATCTCTAAACCAATTGTTCCATTGTAAGACACGAAAAATTATACAAGTAGTTTCTGATGTGATTTTACTGCTTAGTGTCTTTGGTTACTAAAAATATCTGTCATCCCTATATGACTTATTTTAGTACTTCCACCTTGACAGTGACAATGGTGTGATTGATCTCTCAGGAGTTCCAGAGGGAAACAGGCTGCTTTTAACATCTTCCACAACACAATTCATATTTTTTGCAAATTTTTTGTAGAGGACTTCTTGATATTTTAAAATTAAAAGAATCTTAAAATTTGCTTCATGCATCACAAATTAACATAACATTTTTAAATGAAGAATCCAAAATATTTAAGTAGTGTGTGTAAGTAAGGAAAATCTTAATGAAGTGGATGGAAGAGAAAAAGAATAATAGATAAGAATGGAGCTCATAATTGAGAAAAGCCAAGGATTCACCAAGGACAAATGGTACTTTCCAAACCTGATCATATTCAATGACAAGGATATGCCAATTCAAAGGGACCTGCTCAGCTGATTTGGAGCAAGGGGTGGTCATTGTTTACCTGGATTTCTCCAAGGCTTGTGATACAGTTTCCCACAGCCTCCTTTGGGAGAAATCAGTGTGTTGTGGTACAGACAAGTGATCCATGTGATGGATGGGGAGCTGGCTGACGGGCTGCACCCAGAGGGAGGTGGAAAACAGCTCCTTCTCAAACTGGCAGCCCATCACAAGTGAGGTCCCCCAGGGACTGATATTGGGTCCAACACTGTTTAATACCTTAACAAGTGATCTAAATGATGGGATCAAGTTGCCCTGAGGAAGTTCCCTGATGATACCAAACTGAGCAGGGAAGTGGGCACTTTGGGAGAACCACCCTGCAGGAAGACTTGTGGAAAAGTGGGCTAGCAAGAACCTTATGAAGTTCAACAAGAAAAAGTTTAAGGTCTTAAACCTGGGAAACATAGTCCAGGGATGTAGCCCAGGGTGAGATCTAACCAGCTGGGCACCAGCTCCAGCACCTCTGGAGGTCCAGGTGGGCAACAAGTTCAAAGGGAGTGACCACGGTGCTTCCACAGCAAAGAAAGCTGATGGGATATTGAGTTGCATCAAAAAGGACATCAAGAGCAGAGATAAAGAAGTCATTGCCCCACTCTACTCAGCACTTGACAGGCCACACCTGGTATACTGTATTCAGTTTTGGTACCCATTACATGAAAAAGGTGTGAAGAGGCTGGAGATGGTCCAGAGAAGGGCCACAGAGATGATCAGAGGTGTCGGAAACAGGCCATGAGAGGAAAGGCTGAGAGAACTGGGCTTGTAGAGCCTTGAGAGGGGAGACCTTATCACCATGTCCTATTATTTAAAGGTTAGCTACAAAGGTGGAGAAGTCCTTTTTACAGGGAGTCACATGGAGAAGACAGGGATTATTGGGTACAAGTTACTCCTGAAAAATTCCAGCTGGACACGAGCAAAATTTTTCCTAACAACAATCAGCCATTTCAATAATCTGCCCATGAAAATGATGGGTTCGCCAAGACTAAACACTTTTAAGATTCAGCTGGACAGGTTGCTGGGCCACCTTGTCGAGACTGGGGACTGTGGTTTTGCCCAGGAAAGTTTGACCAGATGATCTTTGAGATCTTTTCCAACCTGGGATTCAATAATACTGTGAACCACTTTTTTATATATATGCTGTTAACCAAAACAGGCTTGCTCCTTCCTTTGTTCTCATGGACAGCATCTAAGTAACTGAATCCACTGCGACACTTCAGAAAATCAGATTTCAACAAGGTCTTAGAGGTACTCCCCATCTCTTTTGCACTATTACAGATGCCATTTATGCTCCACAGCACTCACTGATATTCTGATGAAGACCCAGGGCCAGTTTAATCTCTCTCACTGGGGTAACATAACTTTAGTCACTCTAGAAGTATATCTGTTTATAACTAGAAAGTGGATCTAACTCTTTATAATTGCTTTATAATATGATTTTTATCTTATCTCCCTTATTTAAACTTTGAGCATCACTCCAGGCCTAAAAAGACAGTTTTCATTTTACAGATGTGATTGAGGAGCTGGTTCATTATTACCTCTATTAACACTTGCCAAGCAAACTAAAAAACCACAAGGATGCTTCAAAGAGTAACTTTGAATCCTTTTGTACCAGAAAGGAAGACTGAACTGTGATCCCACATTTGAACTTGAAGAAATGATTTTAGAGTCGAAGCCTCTTCATAAAAAGAAAAAGAGACTTGCCAAAAACAAATCCAAAGATGGAGCCAAGGAAACCTGCCCACTGGTAAGACGGGGACTGTGGCTGCAGTCAGTGGCATTTTGTTTGCACTCTAATAGGCAAACTCAGTTAAGTTCCGTTTTATCACCTCTGAAAATAGACTCAACCTCTCTGTCTGTCATTTTATAAAACATTGTATAAATCATCTCCAAAACAAGATGAAAAGCAACCATTTATTTTGGTCAAATAGTAATAATATGTTTAAGCTGTAATAACGTCTAAGATTTTCACAGATGCTCATTTAAAGTATGAAAAAATGTTGCCAGTTGCCAAAACCACTTCCCACACATGGAAAAATAGTTACAGAGTATTTATTCACTACCACTACCGAAAATGAAAAGTAGGCGGTGAAAAGGCTAGTTATTTATAAATATGTTAAAGCTGTCTCTTCCACTCTTAACTAAAGTGTCCCATGTAGAAAGATGCAATGTATGAAGAGTAAAGAGTATTGAGATGATTAATAATAATTTCCAGACTTGAATTATCATTTCAGTGAGGTTTTATAAATTCTGTTGCTATTTCTAATGATTTTGAATGTTCACGCAAGCTGTTCTTCCTAGAGCTATCAGATGTAAAAATCCTCAGGAATTCTTTATGGGGAACTTCTTCCAAAAGAATGAGATTGATTGTGCTATCACAGCCCAGTTTAATGAGTCTTTGAAATGTCTCTTGATAGTATTCATTCATAAGCCTTTTTGTTCAGTGTTGTTTGTGTTGTGATTTTTGTCTACGATTTCTCATCTTTTTTAATCAACCTATTCATGCTGTTTTTTAAAGAACATACACCTGCAGCAGTGCTTGGAAACCGTTAGGAAAGAATTCATCATATTCAACAGAGAGAAGTAAGTGCATTTCTTAATGCCTCCTTAGCATTCAGTTCTAAAATTAAATTGAGAACTATTTTTTTCTCATAGTGTAAGGGAAAGTGATTAATGATCACAGCAGCAGAGCCTAAAAGACTGGATTTCCATTGATTTCTTCCTCTTATAGTCCCTGGTGTGATGCTTTTGTAGCTCTTGCGTCTCTGCAAGTAAGCAGAAGACCTTGTGATGAAAGTATGTTAGAAGTATAAGGTAAATGTTACTGAAACTCCCCAGAGAAAATGCCAGTAATTAAGTAGAGGAATACAATAAAAGGTACTGCTTTTTCACAAGTCAAACAGAACCTAGGGAAATAATAACTCAGGAAATTTTAATGATACAAACTGCACTGTTCTGACTTGGAAACACTGCTCATACTTCCCCACTATTAAAAAAAAAAAGAAAGAAAAGTGTATTTCAACATAAACTATTTCAACAAAAGTATTACACCTATACCAGACATGAAGCAAGAACTTGTAATCTAAGGGTCAGTCAGGGTTCACAGAAGCATAAGACTGATTCCCAAGGATATCAGTAATCTTCCTGGTTCAGTAAATGCACTGTATATCTAGTAATTTACTGCCTTCGAGTTGCAGTCATTATGAACCCATTTGTATAAGCAGATATGCCTCAAAACAGTGTTTGTGTCTTTGGTCAAGTTACTGCATTTGATTCAAGTATATGCCATGTTTTTATTTGACCTATGTATGCAAGCCTTTCTAATAGAGTTGTGAGATGTTAAAAATTAATTTAAAAGTTGCGACTCTTTTACTCAATGCATAAAATGCAGGTAATTACTATCTCTGTAATTAAAACTGGGAAAGGCATTGTCAGCTTTGCACTACTCACACAATAGCACGAAGGAAATTATGCCATGAAATACCCTTCTTCCTGCTACAACCTGTGGGACATTTCTATGACTGATACTGACTGCTTACAGAAACTACAAGGTCTTAGAAAGAAAAGGAAGATCCAGCAGATTCTTCATGTTATCTCTAGCACAAGCAAGCCTTTTATTTCTGTAAAGCCATAAAGCAGAGAAGCCAGACCAAGTCAGCCCACAGAACGTTTTCAGAAGCATCTTGGTTGATTCTCTGAATCAGTTGAACTAGTGAATGCTTGAACTTCATAGTTTAACCCACAAAACCAAAATTATTAAGATCATAATAACAAGATTAGAAAAATAATACATTGATTAATCAATTTAATGAGTTTCCTAGAAGCTGTTCACACAAGTAATTCATTTCCAGATATTAGTCTCCCACCTACTCTAGAGTCTTATATCAACAAGTTCCAATATGCAGCAATTTTTGAAAGTGAAAACACCAAATTTTGTAAGACACTCAAAATCTCACCGGTATGTTCACTACCTTGAGCAGTTTCTCTTGTCATGATTTTACTGTGTTATTCTTAAATCTTTTTTTTGCATAGGAATTTTTTTTCATTTGTTTTACATTGCACAACTACAGTAACAACACAAGCTATAAAGAATTCTGAGAGGCTGATGAGGGATCAAAAGTTTAAATGGAGTACCAGTAGAATGGAAGCCAAAGGTAAACCACATGCATTTCAATCAGAAAAGCATGTGCTTTGGTCATTGCTTGATTAGCTTTGACAAGGTAATGGAAAAATATTCAGTATAGACCTACAACAGATCCTGCATTGTCTAAAGTCAGATGACAATAACTTCTCATTTAAACTGCATTAGAGCTTAAGAAGGACACGGAGAGACTTCTGGAATACTTTTCAAAGACAAAAGTGTTAAGACTGGGGCGAAGCAGAGGTCAAATGTCTGAAGTGCAAAGTGAATTCAAGTTAATGAGAACAAAATAGGAGCAATGGCAGGCACAGATGCCATCATACCAGA
The DNA here is from genome assembly GCA_013397175.1 of Platysteira castanea. Classification (NCBI taxonomy): domain Eukaryota; kingdom Metazoa; phylum Chordata; class Aves; order Passeriformes; genus Platysteira; species Platysteira castanea. Next base: position 404,046 of record VYXC01004499.1, read on the forward strand.
AGACACTACGCAGTATACACCAGAGGAACTCAGGGTGGGTTTCCTTAGACCTTCTGTGCCCTCAAGACTGGGTGTACAGGCTGAGACTGTGCTCCATGGATTTCCAAAGCCACATGGCCCATCAAGTTCTCAGGAACAGCTGCAGATGCTGAAAGATGTGAACTGTTTGTTCCTACAAACGCAATACCTGTCAATGTGTAATTGTATCATTAGGTGAGGTGTCAATCCCAAACAGGGCTTTAAATCAGTCTCAGATTAAAGCCGCCAGATGTTTTGATAGTCTTCCATGTTCTTCTACATAATAACTGTTGAAGCTGTCTGCATATTTCTGTAGATATTCATTATATTCAACAACAAAAATCTACATTTTATTGTGATTTAAGCCTTCTGCTCAGTTTACTTCAGTGTCACAGAACACTACGAAAATCCTAATAAAGGATGAAAAAAAAATAACATGTCTTTTAAGGGAAAATATGAGACTCTCCAAACTACAAGGATTGAAGGGAAAATTTCAGATGCTTCTATCTGAGCAACATAAAGTCAGGTAGTAATATGTAGTTAATTGTGTGATGTTAACCATCCCAGTTCCACATCATCTTGCAATCCAATACTTGTAAAATACCTGCTATGAAAAGCAGAATCTGATTTTATTGAATGCCTTGCTGGTAGTTCTACACGGTGCCTCTTTTCCACCGTGTGTTTTCCATCTGGCAACAGACACTGCAAATCTTGCAATATGTCATACTCGCTTTCTTGTCAAGAAGCTCAGGAGACTATCAGAAACTCTTAGATTGAAGGCAAGAGGAGCAGGAGGAGGTAGACAAAAGGCTCACTATGTTAAAAATAATTTTAAAATAGTGGAAGAGACTGAAGTAAGTTAATAGTTTCAGTTAATGAAGACAAAGACAGAATGTGCACATTTTCTGTATTCCATTGCTTTCTGTATTTAAGTAATGGAAAACTGATATTTGTAGGAATGTTTTCAGCAAGGGCTTCCTTGACAAAAACATGAAGTTAGTGATTGCCAGCGGTGGGTAAAAAAAGTTAGAAATGCATCCCTTACGTACTCCTGATCTTCTGTTGAATATTTCAGGGGACGCGAGCTACAAATTAAAATACGTGTGGGTGAGTGTGGGTGTGTGTGGGTGTGGGTATGGCATCTGTCCACAGTGACATTATCTTCCAGTACCTTCAAGAAAGGGGTACACACTGCCCTGATCCAAAGTAAAATAACATATGAAAATCCTTTTGAAGGATTTGTTTTCTATTCTTAAAAGTGTCAGTGTAGTCTCTTAGTTTTGAACACATAAACAAAGTAAACTCCGATATGCAAATGGTCCAGACACTGATCAGCTGGAAAATATGATCTGAAGTAGGTTTCAGGGATCTGCTTGGCTCCTTTTGGTGGCAAAATATTTTTTTTTGTTTTAATTCTTTTTCTGTAAATAGATATTTTATTATATCCAAAAATTCAGCACCAAACATTCTGCAGTATCTTAATGTGTATTCCCATAGACTTGCCAGCAATTTTTCAAGAGTTTGATCTCATTTAGAAACTGTAGGCTACATTTTCAAATTTTCTTTTTTTAATTTTGTGTGTGTGTCTGTGGTGGCGGAGATTGCACAGATAAAGCCACACCGTTTTCTTGTAGGTTTATTAAAAAGCTGAGCATAGATTATTTTGCTATTTTTGTGCCGTTATCACTAAACTGATCTTCCCATACAACTACATCTCTTTATGAATATCTAAAACCTGAAATGACCAGAAATTAAGAAATAGACCCAATACTTGCTTGCAGTGAAATCATGGTTTTTACCCCTTATGAGCCTCATCTTTGCCCTGAAAGATTGTCTCTGTCCTAAGATACTGATACACCTTATTCCTTTTCTCAGTATTTGTTCAATGCTACCACACTAAAAAAATCTGCCACAAGAAGCACATTGCTCTGCCTTTTCCTGCTATCATTCCTACCATTTGAGCATTTCTAGTTCTCTTATAAATTATATTGAATAGCTCAAGGTGAACTGACAGCTCTCTATTCCCGGAATAAGCAAAACTTGAGGGAGCATATTTTAAGTATATTAAGAAGCTTAAAATCATGTTGTCTGATTTTTTTCATATTATAGGTGAAAAGCTTATTTAATATTCTCTGCATTTTTTATAAGATCAAATTTATTATCTTTCTTTTTTCAGTTCTTTTTCTTTCCTTTTGTCTTTTCAGATTTAAATCCAGAGTCCCTGAGTACTCTCTCTCATTTTATTTTGATTGAAATTAAATATTCATAATGATTTGCAATACACTTCATTGAAAGTACTTTTCTTAATATGTATTTTATGTCACTTTGGTATCTCTGGAGATATTTATGTTATCATAATCTTTCTAATATCTGAATGCTTTTTGGATGAGGCTGCAGCCCTTTTCTTGCCCCTTCTGCTGACCTTAATTCAGTTGCAATCCATTTCTTTCTGAGCATTTTAAGTGGTTGCACAGCTCTTCACTGAACCTTTCTTCTCCCTTTTGAAGTGGATATGTCTGCTTTTGGAGATTGCTCTCACAATTAGAAAGATGCTTTTCTGAATGTGATTGAACCTGGTTTGTGTTTGGGCAGGAGTAAGTGCTGCTTGCTCACAAACCCTTTCACTTCTGCCTTTGATTCCTTCCCATTGTTACTGGTTTAGAATTTCCAATCCAAATGTCACTCCCTTAGTGAGCCAAGCTGCCTAGAAGTTTGAGCATAGCAGGTCCAAACAGGTAATTTTTCTACAGATATACTTTCAAATTCTTTTTTTTTTTTTTGAGAAAGGAGTGGTCAGACAAACTCCATTGTTTCAATAATGTGTTCCCTTCACAGTTTCATGGAGGGAAAAAAGCCCACAAAGGCTAATGAGTATTTGGAACCTCATTTTAAGAGTCTTCCAGGAAAAATGGTCAAAATTTTCCCAAGGAAGTAATGATACCGTTATAATGGCTACACTTCACCATCCAGCTTTGGGAATGAAGGTTTGCATGGGGGTACATATGTCAGGGCATTTCAACCACATGTTGAAATGTGGTTCCAGAAGGATCAGGATAACGTGCAGATCCTCAGCACCAGAGGCCAGAAATTAGTTTCTACTCACAGAAAACTAAACACAAATACGCCTCGTAAAAACTAATTGGAAGTCAATTCACAGGCAGAGGAAAGAGGAATCTTCATTTGTACATCTCAGACTTTGGAGGGGAAGCAGAACTGTGTAATTCTGAGTACCAAATATTTTACTTTTTTAAACAGGTTACATGGGACAAATCATATCTATGATAAATAAAGGCTGCATAAAAGGTCATGACTGTTCCATTGCCATAGGGGATTATCTCCATGATTCCTCTTCATCTCTCTTTGTGTCCCGCACTAACACAAATTTTCACCTGTTATGGGTCACCACAAACTGAGTTGTGAAGACTGAAATCCCTGTCCTGTTTTAAGAAAGCAGTTTGGAGGCAGTTGCTGAAGCAGTGCAGAAACAAGCCAGTAATGAGATAACATTATTACTGCCAGTCCCAGATATTACATGTATCTGTTGAATATATTCATAAATGAGTGGGAAAGGGAGGTGAATGATGAGGTCACAAAGTTCACTTATGATACCAGAGTAGTCACAACTAAATCTGACTGCAAAGAGCTGCAATAGATAATGATAGTCATGGTTCTGGGTTGCGGGGTAAAAAAATGGCAGCCCAAATTCAGTACTGATAAATGCAAATACATTAGGAAGAAGAAAATCTAAACTTCACCTTTAGGACAATAGACTCAAAATTAACTTCGGTTATGAAGGAGAGAGAGTTTGAAAAAACTGTGGATAGCACGAGGCTAAGTAGAAGACTAAAAGGTGTTGATAGGTTAAAACCTGAAAAAACAGTTACAGATAAATATATGTTCATATACACACACTTGCATTTTCCATTCTATGTACAGTTCTGCTTCCTTATCTCAAAAAAGTTACAAAGGACTTAGAAAGGCTTCAAGAAAAACAGGATTGGCCAGTAGGGTGACATGGGTCATGTTGAAGGATTTAATAGACTTGAACTAATTTAAACTCAGAGAAGAGGCAACTGAAAAGATAGAAACTGGATAAATAACATGCTCTGAAACTCATTGAGAACATGACTAAACAATGATTATTCGCTCTTTGCGGTAACCCAAGGTCACAAAGTTATCATTCTTCAGGGTAAAAGTAAACAAACCATGTTTTTTTGTGAATTGCAGCATGTTGCTCAGTGGTCCTTTGGATGTTAAACATACAAAAAGTTTTAAAAAAGGATTAGAGAAATTCATGGGAAAAAATCCATCAAGGTCCTTGAGATGTAAGGCCTCTGATGCAGTCATTGGTTCAGGAAACCTGGAAATGTCAGAAGTGAGGGGGATATGGCACAGCAGACATTTGTCTCCATTCAGCTCATTCTTCAACAGCATGCACTAGTGTCTGAAACGGGCCACTATGAGAGAGGGGAATCTCTGTTAGGCAGAATGGCTGGGTATGTGCATTTATGGCTTCTCACAGCTTACAAGGTCTCCATTTTCATATACCCTTCATAACAGCACAAGGGTTGCACAGTAAAATGTACAAAATGTACATATAAATATCTGTATATGTATGCATTTATGCAAGTATGTGTGTGTGTATATGTATATGTATCTATATGTATCTATATGTATCTATATATCTATATATCTATCTCCTTTTGGAAATAGGGAAAGAAGTGCAGACTTAGGTCAGTAAGAGATTTAGGTAAGATTCAGACTGTCCATTGCTGTGTTCCAGAACACATCCCCCAGGAAGATTTCCCATGTGGAGGTAATTTTCCTGTATCCCCCCTGGGGCACAGTACATGATGCTTCTGTTGTGGGTGCACCTTAGTGACTAACCTCGATGACATGATGTTCAGAAGAGTGGCTTCTGGGGATCCCTGTGTTAGGCACCACCTTTCCCACACACTGTGCAGGGAGGTTTGGTGATTACTTGAAGGCTGCAAGTTATGCTGTGCAATCACGAGTGACCTCTTGGCTCAGCCTCCTTTTGTGGGGTCCAGCTTCAGTGAGTGAAAGAGCTGCACAGGTAATCAGACTTCTTGTGAAGTTAAGTTTCGGACTGGGGCAGAGAAATCTTGCATAAGGAACAGGTGGAGAGAGATGAGCCTGCAGAGAGGTGAGTGCAGCCTGTGGCTGTTCCCTGGCAACTCACAGCGTTTAATTCCTGGAGGTCTGGTGCTGTGAGAAGGGTAGGGCTGGACCTGCCTACTCCCAGATGCATATGCCAGCCTGAGAATGTTTATTGTCAGGTCCAAATAATTAGGCAGAGCCAGACTGACTTTTGTGGTGTGTTGACCCTGTCTGGATGCCAGGTGCCCACCAAAGTCACTGTATCATGACCCTCCTCAGCTGGGCAGGGGAAAGAAAATACAACAAAAGGTTCATGGGTTGAGAAAAGAACAGGGAGAGAGAGATCACTCACCAGTTACTGCCATGGGCAAAACTTACTCAGCTTGAGGAAGATTAATTTAATTTATCGCCAACAAATAAAAGACCAGGATAGTAAGAAACAAACCCCAAATCTTAAAAACACTTTCCCTCCATCCCTCCCTTCTTCCTGTGCTCAACTTCACTCCCAAATCCTCTACCTCCTCCATGACAGGGGCACATGGGGATGGGGAATGCAGTCAGTTCATTACATGTTGTCTCTGCTGCTGCTTCCTCCTCACACTCTTCCCTTGCTCCAGTGTGAGTTTCCTCACACAGACTGCACTTCTTCATAAACTGCTACAGAGTGGGTCCCTTGATCTCCATGTGGTCTATCCATCTGCTGGGAGCTGAACAAAAGGGTGAGCCTACATCCTGCAGGATACACGCCAAAGGCAGGCTAGGAAATTAATGTCTTTCTTGAAAATGAGTTTTGGCCCACACTGAGAGATACCTTATTTGTGGACAGGTGCCTATAGTCTTAAAACTGGATTTTGCCTAACTAGAAAGAAAATCTTTTCCCTGTCATCCCAAAAGGTCTAAAACCCAGTATATTATTGGGAAATTTCATAACTGCTTTCCTGTTCCATTTTAAAATGTGGCTGAACAAGACAGACATCGTTTAGGATGCACCTGGTCTTGAACAGACAATATCCCACTTCTAAGAGACACCTATTTTAGTCAGCTGAACCTGGCTTTAATGTTAGTGTTAATCAATTGGTTTAGTCCCATTTTCTTAAATGACTGCACATCATTTGAAGTCTTCATTTTTTTACTTCATGTCTTCACTTATTTTGCTTTATCAAATCTCAGGATAAACCTGAGCTCTCAAGACAGTGCAGGTCAGCATACTACAGCACCCAGTACAACATTTCACTTGCCTTCCACATACCGGTATTTCACATGTCACTCACACCGTATGTGCACCTGAACCCATTTGGTTTGATTATAAATTACTGGTTGATAGAAAATTATATTCACAGCCATTTATTGAGTGTAATTACTCAGTAGGAACCATCAGCCTGAATCAATTATCCAAACTCTAAGAATATTTCCCTGAGGATTTTTGGAAAAGATGGGAGTAAATGCCATGAGTGTCAGTGGTAAAAGAAGACATATTTGCTACATGAGGATATTTCCCCCAAAATTTTATTTTTCACATTCAGTTGTAATAAAGCATAAATTTTAGTCTGAAAATCATTCATTTAAATTTAAATGGAGTTAAAATACAGTTATTTGAATAATTACTTCAAAGCTATCAAAACACTCACATCATGATGTATTAGGAAAACAGATCTGAGATTATGACTCTTTCCATCAAAACAGTCAGCACCAAGAGAACATGTTTGGGGTCAAAGGCAGACTGAGTTAAATAGTGGTTAGACACAGAACAACTCCTACCCCATAGGTTATACACAAGGTTTTTCAGAGCTATCTGAAATAAATGGGAATTAGATGACAAAGTATTTTTCAAGATACAGCCCAAGTCATGCTGAAAAGCCAGGGCTGGCAGAGCCAGAGCCTGGGTATGCTACAGGCAGGTCTGCATGGATGAACAGGCAATTGCACCCCTGTTCTCGTTGATGATTTCATTACCCAGCTCTTGGCAGGGCGTATCAGCATGTGCTGTGTTACAGTCTGATGGGACCATTCAATTCCTGCACGCCTGAACAGTGTAGGTGCAAATTAGCTCTAATCCAGAAGTAAATCGGCTCTGCTACGCAGTTCAGTGTGTGGTGAGCTTGTAAGGCCACTAGACAGGTAGGGCCTTGAATCTGTTTCTCAAAGAGGGAAGGCATATATGTTTTTCTAGAGACGCAACAAGCCTGTATCCCTTTAAATTAATATTTTTTAAAATAATTTATTTCGTTTAAGCTCCTTTAGTACTCAGTGAGGAGAGACTTGTATCTCCCAAATTGATCTGTGACACATGTATTAGACAACTTAGACCAGAAGAAATTAATCTGTTAGTGACTCTATTTACCCTGTAGAGAGAACCCGAACTAATCTTTCAGCTGTCTACAGTTTTCTGGCATAAAATCCATCCCACATTTGTGGGCTCAGATCATTTCTAAATGTCAGCTCCACAGGCACAGGTGCTCTGTGGTCTGACTGCTCTCTCTCTGTCAGGTAATCAAGGGCATCTCATGCAGCACAAAACATCTCTTGTGGGGCAGCTGCATTTGAGTGTATGTCCGTAGCCACGGGGGCAGGAGGCCAAGAACAAGCAAGCCATAGCTGTAAACATTATGAAGGAAGTGTCACTCATGACATCCACTCTTGGCTAGTGGTTAGATGGAGTTACTTCTTGGTCCTAGGTCTCCCAAAACACACACCTGCTATAACACAGACACCAGGGATGATTGTGTCTCATTTAAGGCTGCTCTGCACACAGTGGTTCTCTACACAAACTCCAGACAAGGGGAAATGATCTGAGTTTACAGACTAATTTTCACTTTGGAGTCATGTGACTCAGCTCCGATGCGGCTGAGTAATGAGTGTCGTCTCTGCTTCAGTAGCTCCTTGAGTCTGCCCTGGTCTGCCCCAGGTTTCCTTTGGCACAGAGCAAGATCGTGCCTTCCTTGTTTACTCAGAAATTTTTAGAAAACTCATACACCTTTCAGTGATTTCTATTTTCCTGAAAAGACTTCTGAGATCACTCTGTGCTGAAGCTAAATAAAAGAAAAGCCCACTGTTAACTCTCCCATGCTTTCTGCTCCTCTGCTATGTGTAAAAAAGAATTTTTAATAAACAAACCAAAAAGGACATAAGCTATATACAGCTGTCTTTTGAGATAGTTTTAATTGGCTATATAATTACTTAATTGAATTAATTAGATGTCCACAGTTGGGATTCTTTTGAATCCTTCCTCATTTTTAAAGTGTTTAACTCTCCTTCCTCCATTTCCACTCCTTTTTTTTTTCTTATCCTGCATTTTCCACAATCATTGCTGTTTTCTGCCTATTTTTCAAAGCCAGGATACAGGCAGTCTTCCATACTGCTCCACTGTTAGTGTGGTCCCTGGCATAATTTTTCGCAGGCCAAAATCACTCTTTGAAGCAATTCCCTTCATATTTCAGGGGTTACCATAGACCAAAGGCTGCCCAGCAGGCAGCTGGAATCCAACAACTCTGGTTTGCATACTAGAGATTGGCCATGAGGATGTGAGGCAGTCTGTGCCACCCACTCAGCTCCCAGGCATTGATCTCTACCTTCAGGGGCGAATGGAACTGATGTCTAAAATACAGGAATTACATTCCCATGCAGTGCTCTATTTGCAGCCTGTCATGAGAGCCCTCCCAGGTACCACTGCGGAATAGGAAGTGGATGAATAATTTGTCAGATGTTCGGGTTACCAGGTAACTGAATCTTAAGCAAGATTAATAATTTTTTCTGCTGGATGTTGCTATGAAATTAGAGCACGTCTTTTCAAATTGGGGAATTTCATAGGATTTGGACAGTCTTGACTGTTCGTTATGATTTACATTGAGTAAAGCCACTATTTTCTTCTTTATGGATGGAAGTGTAAATTAAGCAAATTGTCTGAACTTCTGATCAACTCATTGGCTCATTTTTGTTAACTTATGTCTTGAGGTGGCTTTATGCTGTTGTGTCCCCTATCACTGCTCTATGCCCAGACTTGATTCCTGTGCCTCTCTGTGCCTTTGAACTGAGCCCGAGAGAGGGGAGAGAAAGAAAAAAAACCCATAACAACTTTTTTAAAAAGAAAACAAATTTAGGTGTTTTCAGTCCTTCATGTTAGCTTTTCTGGCTATTTTGTTTTGAAAAGTAAAAATACTTTTCCTAATATGTTTACTCAGTTAAAAAATAACTTGATCAGGATCTTTTGCTCACTTCTTTCTTCTTTATTTCACCTTTTCCCTAAAAAATACAGTTGAATGAAAACTTGGCAGAAGAGAACTAGTAAGCAGAATAAAGATGTAAGAGAAAGTGTGACATTCATTTACAATTGTAAAGTACTGCCAGCTTCTTCCCTTTTTACAAAAATAGAACACAGCAAGAACCAATTTATAAGAGAAATCTTAAAACATGCAGGCAGAAAATTATTAAGTGACCGTGTATCAAAGTCCATTCTTATTCCCAACAGAGGAAAGTAGATGACAAGCCAAGCTGCTTATTGTGCCAGAAATCATGCTCTGTTATCAGTGTTTCCACAATCATTGCCAGCAGTTGATGTTAAAATGATGGCAGAAAAATTGTGGATGAAGCTTTCGAAGTGGAATATGAGATGCACATGTATACAGCCCATTATTTTTGAAAAGGTGTGTGCGCACTGCAGGATCTGCATATCACTGCCAAGAACTTGTCCTGTTCTTGTAGCATGTCCACTTTACTGACGTGCATGAGCTGCTGTAAAGCTTAGACAGGGGTTTTATAAATGATGAGGTTTTGCATGGCTTTGGGGAAGTGACTCCTTTTCTGGGTAAAGCATGAGAGATTGTGGGTGCTGTGAACATTTCTCCTCAGTGCCAAGCTGAGGGAAGAGAGCCCTTTTGGGGCTGCTGGGTGAGCTGATGTAGAAAATGAGCAGGTATGACCAACATTGTTAATTTCCACCTGTTGACCACCTACTTACCATCAAACACTTATTATTTAGGACAGAGATGTAAATCAAAACAGATTCCTTTTCATGAGGGTTATACCAATGTGTAAACTCCAAGCTACCCAGCAGCTTTCTGGTTATACTTTTTATTACACCCACTGTGAGCCCTTTTGAATCCTCACAGTCTAAATCCTTCTTCTTTCTAGAACATGTTTCTCTGCATAAAAACACTTAAAAATGTGATCAACACAGAGATATAGTCTGTACTTATTCCACAATAAGCAAGTCTTATTGCCACAGTTAGATTCCAAAGTCCCATTAAGTTTTCCTTTTTACACTTTTTAACTGGAAATAAAAGAGATGGGTGGGGATCTAGTTTGTGGAGCTCCAGACAGCCACAGATTTTCCAAACTCTTTGGGCTGAGCATTTCATCTTTCTTTTGTGTGGAACCAAGCCTTGAAGCCAGTTTCAATAACCAGCTGCCAACTATGTCCATTTCCTTAGGAAGCAATTTCTGGACCATTTGGTAAAACAGTGCTTATTTATCACCCAAACGAATTAGTTGTGTTCAGGGACAGGCAATGGTGGTGCAGAAATAGTTAAAGAGTCACCACCTTGAGGAAGAAATCACATTGACCACATGTGATTTATTCTTCTGGGCCTTTTTTGGTTATGTTTGTATACAAATTTGGATGCACCATTACCACATTGAATAAAAATTAAAATTAGAAACAAACAGTGGGCAAGAGCAGTGGGTACAAAACTGACACTTTGCCTGTCCTCAGTGCCAAGATATCTCACTCCATCCTTGGCTACCTTGGCAACTTGCTCCCATCTTGGCTAGACAAGTTGGGTGTCCCCAGCTCTGGCAGGATCCCTGTGAGACATTGCTACTGTTAAGATCTTCTTACTTTATGGAGTCCCTCTACAGAATTATATCACCCTGTAAAAATTATTTGGATGAAAGTTTTTCAACATGATAATATCCAGAAATTTTAGTTATATATATAGTTATAAGCTTTCACGTCTCTATTTTCTCTGACCAGGATATAACAAAATAGTGCCTGTCTCTGTCCCTTTCTGGCTTCTTTTAAGTCCTTCACAAAATGTCATTGCTGGATCTTTTCTATTGAGAATGAAAATTTCTAGTGCTGTGTTATTTGCCAACTCATTCTAAAAATATGGGATTTGGACATTAGGACATTTACTGCTTTTTTAGAAACCCCTCGTGACTTCTGCATCTGTGGTCCAGTAGAGAAAACACATGACATGCTCAGAGACATGTGTTGCCCTGGTTTTTGCTAAACCTTTTGTTTTAACGTTGGAGTCAAATTCTTTCTCACAGTTTCATGTAAATAATAGCCAATGTTTACTTAATGGTATTTTCTGTTTTTCATTCCTTTTGTGATAAAAAAACTTTGATGAGCATCTTTCTTCTCCAGTAGGATTGAGAAGGAAGTGACATGCTCTCCAATCCCTTGTGGGGTTGGAAATGGTATAAAACGTAACATATGTAAATAATAAAAAGTTTCCCCTCCTTTCTGCTGAACCTAGCAAGTGTGAAAGCGTCTTATTGTGTTTTCCCAAACACAGACATGTGGATGAAATATTTCGTTCCTGAGCACAGTCATTCCTCATGACAGATCATTCTCTGATTCAGACGTGTTTAGAATTATCCTTAGAGGAAGGTCATCTGCACAAGCCATCAGCATTATTTCTGTGTAGCTGCTAAATCATACAACTGAGATGGGTTTCTGACTATTTATCAAACTGTCCTCCAGTATTCATAAATTTCAAAAAGCCAGCACAGGCATGCCTCATCTCTTCTGATCTTGGACCCCCTCCCTTGTGAAAGATAACTGGGATAAATATTCCACAGATTTATCTACTCCTCAGGATTTACCCCAAAGGATGTAAAAGTTGTCATTAATAGGCTTTTTTCCCTACAATAAAACTAGAGTTTCTAAAGTTCATTTTATTATCCTCTTCTTTTCCCCAAATCAAAAGCAAAAGCATCTGTTTTCTCCAGCAAAGTGTTTGAAGTATCAAGATACCAAGGTAAAATGCTAAATCTAGAAATGGCAAAGTAAATCCACTGCCCACTTAGACTGTTCTGTTTCCTCCACACTCAGGACACTTGATTTGCAACACTGACAAGCTCATTTGCAGATTTTTCATAATCAAAAGAGTTTCCTTTAGGATGTGGTAAGTGTGGGAGTCTCAGAAGGGCAGCTCTGCCTGGGTTGAGGTCTCTCTTGACAGTAGAAGGTCTCTTTTGTCCGCTTTACGGCTGCTGAGAGCAGGCCCACTCTTTGAAACAACTCCTTGGATTTCCAAGGCTTCAGTTTCACCATGACAGCCTGGCGAGACACACAGAGGAGTGCATCAGCTGCACAGAGGTGTTACCATGCACTGAGCAAACAGACACGAGTGACAGGCAGTGTAACAGCCTCCACACGGCTCTCAAACACAACAACCACGGTTTGCAAAGCCTGATGCCATTGCTCTGTACTGATATAGCAGTTTTGGACCTAGATTTTTTCTCTCTCCCCTGAATTCCCTTCCACTGACCTATGTCAGAGTCAAGATCCAGCATCAGAAATCAATGCTGCAGGAATGCTACTATAATATCTGAGAAAATGAGAACCTTAAAAACCAATTCATGGCTCACACAGGCTCTTCCTCTTTACCAGATATACTGACAAAGCCAAAATTCGACTGGAGGTTCAGTTACTGTTCTTGGTGCATTCACTGCTGGAGAGGAGTCTGTGCAATGCTCAGTGTCACACACTATCAATATTGCATGGATCAACGGTGAAGGGAAGGAAAACTCTTTGTTGGTTCAGCAGAATCACTCAGCATAATTGCCTCTGGGACTACTTATGTATTTGCATAGAACTGTCATGGAATAAATGTAACAGACACTGTTCAAACTCATTTTCATCCTTTTTTCCCTGCGGGTTTTTTTTGTTCCATATGACTATCCACTAGAACCACTTGTTCACTTTTTCATTCAGAGCTGGCCATTTTTATTTATTCTTAGCCAGTAGTATTCAGCACAGGAACAAGTACCTGCTTCAGATCCACCACAAGGTCTCCATCATGCCATTCATTCTGCCTGGGCCTTTATCAAGTGATCACAGCCTGTAGCTGCATCAGCTTAAAGGCAAGATAAGTCATTCAGTGGAAAGCAGCTTCCTACAAGTGATTTATTGCACTAGTGCCATTTTTGAACAGAACGGCCCAGACTGCATTTATTTTACCATGATTACAGGAAACATGTCAAGGTACTCATATTTTTTAAAAGCTGAGAATATCTGACAGAAAAGTGCTCTGGGTTTAACACCAAAGAGTCAAGAATGCACCAAAAAGAGAGAAATTTCACTTCTGTAACTGTCCAATATTTTAGCTGAAGAGACTGTGCACACACATTTCTTTATGTCTTGACCTGACTCTGCAGTTTTAAGCTAGAGAGGAGTACAAACCAATTGCCCTATTTTATTTTTTCTGAAACTGCAGTAGTTTGGGAGGAGGTCTTATTCTTAGCAAATCTGCAATTTTGACAGTTTTGTTGAATCTGCGACTTTTCATTCTTTGTCATTGAACTTATCCTACTAAGCAGCCTAAAGACAAACTTCAATATTCTTCTTCATCTAGAGAACAAAGCTGAGCTGTAGGTAATTCCCTGGTGCTCCCAAGTTTGCTACTGGCTTTCATTAAATGTTTGTGATTTTCATTCTGGTCTGCCAGAGTTGTAACAGTCTTTTTCAGTTCAATATTTTATTTTCCATGTTAGCTTTTAGCCATTTAGTTATCTTTATTTTTGTATTTTTATATATTCAGTAATGCATACATGCATAATTACACATGCAATATAAGTACATTTTGCTTGATTATTCACACTACCTTCTTTTCTAATCATCACAGACACCAGACTGTAATTCCCCGTTTCATTCAGGCCTGTGAGACACAGAGCAGTATTTACAAAATTCTCAGCTTCCATCATTTCAGACAGCAGCTGCCTTGACATCTGATGAGAGAAGCTGAGACACAGAAAAGTGCTGCAATTTTTCTAGTGGGTGACAGAGGTGGAAGCAGAATCAAAATCTCCTGATTTTTAGTCCAATTTCCCAGCCCCAAGAGTACACTGGTAAGCAGGTTTTTGTATGCCCACAATAACTAAACCCCTAGAGTGAAATACTTATTGTAATTTACAAAACTGAATAAAGTAATTGATAAATTATTAAATAATTAAATACCAGTTAATTTTTTACCTTATCATCAGGTTCATAACCTATTGCTTACTTTGATAGTTTGAAATATGGGTAGTGAATCTAGATACAGAAACAGAAAATGTCTGAAAAGGAAATTCAGTGAAGCACTGCTAAAACAATATATTTCTTTAGCACTTCCAAATTCCCATATTCTGTTTTAATAGTAGACCTGGGAGTAGGAGCAAGATAAAAGAAAATAATGGAAATAAATCAGCATTATTAACCACCTTTGTAGAGAGTGAAAAAATTGAGGCTGGCCAGAGGTACCTTTTGAACTCAGCATTGGCTTTATTTCTCTCCTTTTTCCACTGTCCTCTTTATGTGTATACTGCCTTTGTGCCAGTTTGAGTGGTTCTCAGAAAAAAAAAAATTGGTGTTTTCTTGTTTCATGTTGTTATTGAGAGAATTCTTGTTTTCCTTTTAAATTGAGCAGTTCAGTAAATGTCTTATTTTTCAGCATTCTACAAACAACGGAAATATATAATTTCAGGGAGAAAGCACTTGCATGTCTTAGATGAAGGAAATGATTCCTCAGATCTCTGTAGAGCCAAAATCTGTCTCACTCCACTGTTCAGCAGTATGCAAGGCTTGCCAGCCACACTTTGCACACTACAAATACATTAGTTTTGTACCAGTAGCTCAAATCCTAAGATGTTTTAAGTCTCAATTCAAACTCTATTGCTCTCCTGGTAGTCTCTTGGATCTTTTTTGAAGATCTTGTTAAAAGAATCCAAATCAACAAGCAAACAAAAACCACCCCAAACCAACAAAAAACCCATAGTCATCAAATTTTCTGTCTTCCATGGTGCCAAGACAGTTTGAAGAGTAGGTTACACTTTCCATTCAACTGTGCAAAAGTTATAATTTTCTTAGAGTCCTTGAGTGAAAATCCATCGTCTTGATGCTTTGCCAACATTAATTTAAGCAACAGATTCTAAAGCTTGTTTCACTGATGGTTTAGGAGATGATTGACAAATTTCTCATAAGGAAAGGAATCCTCCCAAGCTCATTTTTTATGAGCATTAGTGAAGATAATTCATTGGCTTTTCAGCTGGGGGCTCATATTTTCTGTGCTATCCTCTAATTAATCACACATTGGCCTGCAGACTCAATGGTAACCATTGGATTTCTGATGCACTTGAAAAAATTCACCATTAAAGTAAATACTTTTAGTAATTTGTTCCTCTAATTTTTGTTTTCATTCTGTCTTAAAGCTTTTCATTTAATGGTCTGCCCTTTTAAACTTTAGTTTTTGTACAGTGTACCCACATTTTTTGTTTTAATAGCCTCCTCTATTCCTCTATTTAATTACAGTATTTTCATGTCCGTTCACATTCTCTTCTGAGTGTTCAGTATGGTGTCGCCATATTCTTTACGCCACCTGGAAGTATTTAAGGCTTTGAAATTGATTCTTTAAATTTGATTTTTGTATGCTTTTCCATTAATGATTATTTTCTAGGTATTCTGTATTACTTGCAAAGTTGGGATTTTTTTGGACTGTAGCATATATACCTTTCATAATCACTGTTCCAAAGAGCTCTTCCATAGTGTCTCTGGTGCCAAGTCTTGGTGCCTTTTTCAGGAATGCTATTTCCAATTTTGAGAAAACAAACAGAGAAAAATTCTTTCAAAATAGCAGCCGTTCATATTTTTCTAAAAAATGGTCCCCACCACATAGTTTCCCTGTGAATCTTTACATCTTTCCTGAAAGTATTTACACAGTGTTTGGAGGAAAACACTGAATATGGCATCAATCACAGTAAAATCACAGGGATTGTTGAGCAGAAATGCTGAGAAGCTCTATGATAACACAGTTGGTGGGGACTGCAGGTGCTTCTAGGGCTGTTGCTGGTCTCTAGAAAGTGATGCCAAAGAACATAAACTTTAAACATAGGACTTTGTTGCCGTTGTTACTTGAAACCACTTATGAGGCTTTGATACCATATGAAGTAATAACAAGAGGAATACTGAATATACTTTCATCTCATAGGTTTTTTTCACTTTTACTGATGAAGGTCACCAGTAACTTTGTAGGACAACAGAGGGGAGCAGCTGTTGTGTGCCCAGTCAACAGCTTTCATCAGCCTCCAGCTACTTGGAGGTTTTACCAAGTTGCAGTCTAAGCAGAGGTGCTAAAGCCAGAAAAAGCACTCTCCTCTGCTGGCTGTTTATGGTAGGCTTCAAGGGGACCAGGATTTGTCCAAGACCTAATTGCACATATTTAGGAGGAAGCAATCATCAGTGTTTAGAGGAAATGGCAGCTATAAAGCTCAACCAGTTAATACAGGTGAAATGGTGCAGGAATCTGTTTTATACCCAGGTGTATGTGGCTATCCACAGGGCAGGCAGCAGCTGTCCTTCCGATATGGCTACCTGCACATGACAGCTCTATCAATGTTTTTAACCTCTGGCAGATTAAGGAGACAGCAGGATCAAAGTGGACAGCCTTCCAGCATTGACAGCAGAGCATCCCTTCAGAGCCAGGAGAAACTCCAAGACGGGCGAAACAACAATTTGCTGGGACACGGCTGCACCAGAGGCTGCAGCAGTTAGTGAGCCACGGCCCCACACGCTTCCACGCCGGCAGGGGCAGGGGAGGTCCTCTCTGCACACCCCTTCTTCTGCCCCCCTTGGGCCCCGGGACGCCTGACCCCTCCAAAAGCAGGATCCCCGGCAAAGGACAAGCCCACACAGCACACCAGCTGAGATTTTCCGCATATAACTCTGCTCTCTTCTTGACTCTGCCGCTGGAAAAATGACCATCAGCAACAAAATAAAGTTTTTTAAGTAAGTGTGACTTTTGTTTTCAAAATCCTGGAACAAAACTTGAAACAATTCATTAGGCAGCCTCTCAAAGATTGCCACATCCCTGGATATTTGCCACAGACAACATTATATTGGAGCCAGCTTTATCTTGAAGGCTTTACCTTACCCCCAATCCCTCCGTTAATTAAAATGGCCCAGTTTGGAATTTTGTGAAACTGCTGGACATAGCTGTTTCTAAGCACCTGCTGTTGAGTTTATAATAGAGTTACATGATGTAAATACATGAATGTAGGGTCAAATAGGCCAAACACTGAATAATTTCATTTTGAAAAAGTGGCAGTGTGGGTGTATTCACATTGTTCTTTAACATCATGTGTTCTGCTTTGTTGTAAAAGAGTGACCTTGGCCAAGTCAAAGTTTTGCTAGTGACTTTAGTGGATGCAAGATCAGACACATTAATTACGTACGGTAACCATGGCAAAGAAAGACCTTTTTATTTGTAACAATAGGCTGACTGAGCCAGAGTTGAAAAGCAGCTTAGTAAGGAGAGCTAAAAACATTAAGAATTTGCTCAGATCCATAGCTAGGTGTTATAAAATGTGAAGAAGTTACATGTGTCTCTGTTTTCATGGATCTATTCTGGATGAAACTATCTTGAATAGAAAGAAACATACTTTAGTTAAAATATTGCTGACATGAAATCCTTTTATTTTAAACAGCACCCAAAATTCCATACATTTACGGTATTTTACAACTTGTACATCCATATTTTGATAATAAATGCATGTTTATTCTCTCCTATTGTGCTTTTATTTTGAAGGGTTACCACCTGTAAGCAAATTTCATTTCAGCCTTTTAAAACAAAAAAGTTAGGTTTTTGGAAGTGAAGAACATTTTAAATAATCTATTTTTACTGCTTTTTCCCCATTCTATCTTTTACAAAACAAAGATCTTTGTAATTGAATCTATTTTAAAATTTTGTTTCATGTTCTATTTTGGTCACAATTTTTTCACAAATACAGATTTTTATCACTCCATGAAATGATATGGTATTCCTATCAACAACAAGCAGTTTACAAATGTACAAAGGTAAAGATTTTATGTCTGTCATGAGCATGATGTTGGTCTACTTGCTTAATTTGGTCATAGACTGAAACAATCATGGGATCAAGCAAAAGAGCAGATTTTTTCTGGTCATAAGAGGACAGATTTCATTGCCCAGAATAAACTATTTCATATCCATCCTTTCTTATAATGACCTTTTTATTTTTCTTGGTATTGGTTTCCCTTGGGAAGGAACAAAGTAGATAAGGTTTCATATAATTTCTGGAAACACCTGTTGTTCTGTTCCAATCAAAATTCATTGTGATCCTGGATCTTGATCTGGATCTAAAAGAAAATCTTTTATTTATTTGAGTAATCCTACAGAAATTAATGTTACTAGGTAAATATCATAAACAAAATTTTGCAAGATCCATGATGCATCAGAGGATATAGGCTAGAGACACGGAGTGTTTATAAGGAGAACCAGTAATATACTCAGATTTTCCATGTAAAACTTTCCAGCTGGAAAAAGATGAGGAAAAAAGGCAATTGCACATTTGATTCTTTTTCTGTGATTATGGTTATTTGGGGCAAGAAGAGTTACTCCGGGTGATTTTGTGCATCAACCACACAGGATGCCACTGTGCTAGCAACTTAACTGGGGCTAGGAAGGCATTTTTGAAGTTAATGTCTCAACCTTACAGCCCTACTGCATTTTGGTACCTATTGCAGCACCCAAACCACATGGTTTTTTGATGATATAAAACCAGAAGATGTGTTCTAAGAAAGCACTTATTGCCATCTGCCCAGCCTCGGGCTTGCAGACCACAGGAACAGGTGAGAGAAAATCTGAGATGAAACTTTACGAAATGTGGCTCATGTGGATGTCAGGGCAGCAGAGCCCCTCCTGTCCAGCTGCGCTGCCAGCTAATGCACACACAGCCCCCAAGAGGCCTGGGTTTATAGAATGAGAAGTTTATAGAATGAAAGATCTACCTATGCAAGAAGATTATCAGTGACTGCATCAAAAACCGGAGGAGTTTACTTCAGCTAGAATTTAATTAGCAGCAGGATTCTACCAAATATTTGCAGTCTGATCTGGCTGTTGCTGGGTGTCTTTGCCAGTGCTGTACTAAGCTGTTTTTGAGATGAGCCTGGTTATTCAACAGATTGCATCTACTTAAATATATTTGCACAAAGTGTCACGCATGAATACAAGCTCACTCAGACACTTTAATTTCACGCTTGTTGCCACACGATCATTGCTCAAACAACTGTACTGCTTGCAAAAAAATGAAATCATGGCACCAATCAGCTTTATCCATAGTCCATGGCACTTCCACTGACTGCAAGCTGCTGCATATAATTATCTATGTCAACTTATTACACAGGTCAGTGAATGCCCTCAGCTATACCATGGAGACCTAATATTGAATCAAAGAATCATGGAATGGTTTGGGTTGGAAGGGACATTTAAAGGTCATCCAGTTCAACTCTCCTGCAGTGAGCAGAGACACCTTCAATTAGATCAGGTGGCTCAGAGCCCCATCCAATACGGCCCTGAATGCTTCTAGGGTTGGGGCTTCCACCACCTCTCTGGAACACCTACACTCTTATTTCATCTTTCCTTTCAACCAACACAGCTATAAGGATCTATCTTGCCTTGGGAAGGTCTGATAATGGTGCAGAAGAACATGAAGAGAGGTTATTCTTAATAGAATATGATTTGTGGGGACATAACCCATATGACAAGAGATGTCACAGAGCCTGGGAACATGCCTCAGAAGTGCTTGGCTGAGACTTGTTTCTCCTACTTTAGACATAAGAAAAACAAATAAGCAAGATCCAGGCTCAAAAAGAGAGATGAAAAAGGAAAAAAAAAAAAAAAGCTTTTAGGATGTGGTGCACTTTCCCTGTCTTGATTTTCTGTTTTAGCAGATGGTTCTCCCTGTAGCTCTGCCTCCATGGAGTACAACATCAATGCACACAGCTCAGATGTGGACATGCACATTGTGCACTGACATTTAGTCAGATGAATCTTATTTTTGATGGCACAGACAATTTTTCGAGTTGCAGTTGAATCCTTCTGAAAAAATGGGAGAATTTGTGATCTATTTAGTGAGAGTAGGACAGGTTTAAACAGTTTTCATCCTTAAGTGCAGGACAGGTATTAGAGGGACAAGAAAATGCACAAACATACTCTTGTCTTGAAATCCAGCAGAAATGAAAACAGGGAAGTCCTAAATAAGATGCATAAGGTTTTTACAGTATATTCAGTGAGATGGAGGACTAAAAGAAAGCAGAGTAGTCACAAAACCAGAAGAAAGTCCTTGGGACTCATTTATTCTATACAGCTTTATTGTCTTGCAAAAGCAGACTGTGATCTGGACTCCCAAAATCTCATCTGGTTTCTCCAAGACATTTAAAGGATAAAAATATTTTTCTCATTTCTGTTCCAGAGAAGAGAGAAAGAAGTCTATCACAGCTGGAAAAGCAGCTTGCTGCTACCACAGTTTATTGCAGTGCCTCTTGCTCTGTGGTGTTGCAGTTCTTATCACACATGCACAATCCCACAACATCACTCCACGTTAAACTCTGCCAGATTTACCTTCTGTTCAGTTTACTCCTTCTACATTGTGTATTAAATATTGGCACAGTACTGTAAATATTTAATTACCAACTGACATGAAGTACAAATGGCTCCTTTCGTCTGTAGTCTTGACAAAAATTATTAATGTAATATTTCCAGAAGATTTTCCTGTAGATTTGGGGGAATTGGAGGGTTGGCTATAGGTCTTGGCACATTATCCAAAATGACAGCTAAGTACATCATAGAGGAAATAATAGGCACTGATCCATCCATTCTATTCATTTAGATGTTTTCTGCTTGCAGGAACATGTGATCACAATTTCAAACTTATTTCTGACAGTTTAAAGTAAACCTAAATATTGGTGTAATGGGGTGTACTGAGGAGCTGAAGTTGGCTGAATCAGACCCAAAGCATTTTCCTGTTTTCCACGTGGGTAGGTATGCCAACATTTTTGCTGTGAAGAACGTGGCTGCCAGTACAAGAGAAGCTTAGAGGTTTTAGACAGGTACATTTACACTTTTGGTGGGAGCTGGAAAACAAGGAGATATTCAAAGAGTATTAATTAGAAAACCTACAAGTTTCAGAGGCTGCCTCTCAGAGCCTCACTGCTCTAGCACCTGCCCCAAGAGCAGATCTGGAGCAAACCACTGTCCTGCAAGTTTCCTGTAAGTGTCCTCCATTATTTCTATATTTGACCCAAATTTCATCCATGACAAAGTGAGCCCCTCTATGCAGACTCTAAGAAGCAAAGGAAGGCAAGACTACCCTGTCAGCAGTGCTGGGCTGCTCAGACTCTGCCAGTGCAGCAAAAGGGACAACAACTTACAGCACCTACTGCAGCCAAAGTCATCAGTTCTGCTGGGGAAAGCAGGAATCACTTTTTCCTACACATCAGTTGCAGTTCAGCCCCTTAGCACATGCTACCAACACGTCCTGTGATAAATTTTGAGTGAGGGATAATGTAATGCTTTTAGAGATCCTTCTGCTGCCACACAAAAACTTCCATGATAGATTGGTGTGATTTTTAAACAGCAGCTTTATGGTTCTTCTGGAGAGCATACTAGTACCTAAATGACTAATCTCTTATGCACATTGTGCTTCATCATCTCAGCTTTCATCAGAGTAGTTACTTCTGTTTATCTGTATTTTAGTGATTGAATCAGCTATGCTCTGGCCGGCAGGGAAAGATGTTTTGGTATTTTTAGCCTTCATTTAGCAATGCAAATGAGCCTCCTATAATCATGTTTGTGAGAAAACACACCATACAATCAGAACCTCCATAATGACTGATATTAGCTATGCTCGATACATCAATGAGATTGGCTCAGAGTCACAAACTTCCTTTTTTTGATCCTTGTTAACTGGAAAGGAGAAATGTATCTAATCAATTAAACCATTTTTTTACAAATGGCCCAACTGTCCTCATGAGTGATCCCAGAGAATCAAAATTATAATATAGGGCAGAAAGCTTTGCTGTTCGATGTTTGTGGGTTTCTTTAAGTGCATTATAAACAATAAAGCAGGCATATAAAAACTACTGTAACTTTTAATATCCATTAAAAGAAACACAAACAAAAACAATCATAAAATTCAGGTCCTTCTAAAATGTATACCCAAGAATACAGAGTTATGCAAAACCAGTGCCCTTTAAATGGAATTAGATTTAGTCACAGACACTTTCATGCGCAAAACTATGTCAGAACTAGTCCTCTTGAGAATTTTTTGTTTCTTACCATCCATTGTTTTGTTGTGTGCTATATAATACAGCCCTGGAATTTTCCCACAGTGATGATTTCGTACTTGAAAAATCCCTCTTGGAAGAGTGCTATGCAATTTAATTAGTACTTTCCTACACAATTTTGTAGTGTGTATAATATCATCCAGCCTCTGTGCAAAGGTATGGAGGCAATTTTGTTGTTGTTAATCAGTAATGAGAAAATGCTCCAAGTCTTGAATTCTATCATGATAAATGCTATATCCACACATTAAGGTAAGTCAGACACTACTGCAATGAATTTACAGTCTGAACTAGCTTTATAAGATATACCTTGAAGCCAGGGATAAACTGGAAAAAGTGTCCAGGGCAGCGGACAACAGTGAAATCAGCTTAACAAATGTAATGAGCACCCATATAATGCAGATTTATGGATTATTTTTCTACATTCAATTATGTGCAACATCTCCTTTAAGGCCATAAATTTCCCATTTATATCTGAATGCTCAGGAATTACAATCTTGGAGAGTACAGAAGGGGCTGGCAGAGCCTGCTGAAGTGACACCAGCAGCTGTAACTTGTGCCTCGTCCTTGGGCCAGTTTAGGCCAGCGAGAGCACACAAGGCTGCTTCTGCTGAGCAGATCGCTGCAGAACCCAGCTGAAGGCAGATGTGGAGAGCTAAAGTGAGGTATGGAAACAGGATGGGAGCTTCAACAGAGCGGGCTTGCTGCTTCTGCACCCTCCTGGAAAGACCCTGCATGGTTCTCCATAAATCCTGCCTTCCCCAAGGCCTGCCACTGCTCCAGGTGTGGGGTGCAAACATCTGCATGTGAACACTGCAGCACAGAAATCCATCCCTGCTCAACATCATCCTGACTGGCACAGAACAATTACTGCCTTCCTAAAGTTCAGACAAACACCACCTCAGACACATCCCCACCTCACCAGTGACCTGTCATCCAAAAGACCTGGTCTTCCACCTACTCTGTTACTGCTGAGTCACAAACTCCAGGAATTAAAAGTCTTGGAAATGCTTAGAGACTGCTAAAACCCCAGCAAGTCCACCAGTGTTTCAAAGTGTTTCCTGTAGCCAGAATTCCTCTTAACTTCAATAATGAGCGTAATGTTACATTTTTCAGAGGTACACAATAATACTGAACAACCAATAAAATAAAGTAAGGCTGCTTGTCTTGTATTTTAACATATATTTAAAGAGATTTCTGAAATGTTTTCCCCATCTTATAGGCACAGCTATTTGAGTAAGTGGCATAGCTTTGGTTTTTTTGCAAATGAGAGGCATAACCACATAGTCTGGGCAGAGAGATCAGAGAAAATGTATGTAACTGACAGTGTACTCCCAGATTATAGCACTAACTTTCATTATCTTCTTCTCATTATTTTCTTCAAGATAAAGTATCTGCTAAAGTTTTTAGCAGCAATATTGAATCCTACAGGTCAATTGGGGCAACTGAATTTTAAAAATAGTACCATTCCATATTAACAGTCTTTTATTCCACTTTCTTTTTATTTTGAAGACTAATAGGTCCAGACAATTAGCCTTTTCTGGATCCTTCATTACTTCATATTACCTTCACTATAATTTGTCTCTTTAAATACACAAATATTCCCCTGGCAACACACACCACAAACACATTTCTGTGTTTTCCCCTCACAGTATTTTCAGTTTTCCCACACAAATGAAGATTTCTGTGTCTCTGAGACATTGTGCTGTCTCTCTCTGGGAAAATGTTCTGTGTGAATTGTACTGACAGTTTACAATTGCCCTATCAGGACTGTAAGTTATTGATGTGAGGCTGCATTATCGTATTTAAGATGCATGAAGTTGCTAGTACTTCACACTATCATGTTTCATAATACTACAGGGTCTTGGGGAAAAGGGAGTTAAAGCTTTTTAGGGTTTTTTTGAGTGTGAGTATGCACTGAACTGCTAAATGCACAGCAAAGCTCTGGGCTATTTAACTGCACAGCTTTAGCATATTTGTACTACAGCAATGTGTTTAACTCCCTGAGCTTGCTCCTTCCCACCTTGACTGTGTCAATACTGATTTTAACCTTCCACTCTGTTGTGCTGCCACTCTTCTTGGTAGGACCAAGATTATTGGTTTACTGAGCCAGTATCTATAGCAGGAACATTGCCCTGCTGCTCTTGAAGAGCATACATATGTATGAAACGATTATTTGAGTGTATTTTTCTCCTTGAAAAAAGAGCATTTATTTTTACGAGCTGAGAAGACCAAATTAAATCTTTTCTATTTAGTACACTTCAAATAAAAACTTTTCTCACTTCCTATTACCTGTTTAAATCAGTTCACAAATGAATGTTATGAGATTTAAAATGTGCTGCCTGCTGAAAATATGCTTGTATTGTTTTTGAAGATATCTATTCCCAAACTATTTCCATTTTAAAAAGTGCAGCCATCCTTGTGATCTTTTACACTGTATTATGCTCACTGTGTGGCATATACACATTAATCGATAATTAAAAGGGGTGGCTGTGAGAGATACTTAGTTCATCTGCCCCATGTTCACCAACAGCTTTGGAATTTGTATCCCTTTACAAATGACAAGTCAAACATACAGGAAAACATCCACAGGATAACAGTTATAACATAGAAAACAGATATTTCTTGTCAGTGGATGGCAGAAGCCTCAATCTTCCAAGCTAAATAATGTGCTTAAGTATAATGAGACATAATGCAGCCACATCTACAAGTGTGTTCAAAAATAAAGTCTTGCTTTCTCTCCAGGGATTTGAGAGCTGCAGATTTCCTTCCAGAAAAGATAGAAATATATTTAGAATGGACTGGAGAGAAAGGAGTGCTTCTGGGAGACAGAAAAAACACCCAGGCCAAATATTTGGAATTTGATAATGTTTTGTTGTTAAATTTTGTCTTCCCAAATAAGGGTGTTTTGCTTCACATAAACCATCAAGACTAGACATAAACCAAGGATTTAAACATATTTATGTTGCTGCAGCAAGAGCTTATTGTTACCTGGATGCACTGTATTAATAGCAAAAGGGGTTTTTGTAACAAGCTTGCATATGATGAGCTTTCTCTCATGCTATCAGATAAATTTCTGTCTGTTTACATCAGAATTTACCAAAGTTTTTTAAACTTCTCTTTTGCACCTCTCCAGTTTTTCCCACTTTCAGTGCCCAAGTGTTAAAGACCCTCTTCCTCTCCAGAATTTCCACTTAACTCTGAACTGAGCACCTCTGCTTCCCACCATCTTATCTTCAAGTAAAATAACTAATTATTAGATTAATGGCAGTAGTTCTTGGTACTTCAAAGAATGAATGGAGACCATACTGGATGCCATTTTTGCAGTGGGGATGTGAGATCATCTTTGGCAGTCCTTCCTAGAAACAGGCTTAGCTGGGTCCTTCTGGATCTTCTGGATGCAGAATTGTGGGGTAGCTCTAATGAGGGAATTGAGTGGCTAGAATATTCAAGTGCCATAAATGTAGACGCCTGTACCACAGAGCCCAGGGAAATACAGGACCACGTGCTTAGAGCCTGCCCTTTTCTGTTACCTCACAGGGAGACCTCGCAGCCCTGCAGGGCACAGGCAGCTGTGTCAGACATACAGAGCTCACCAGTAGCACAAGTCCTAGGCTCTGGGATATGCCTAAAAGCCCTACCTTTTTTTGAGGTAATGAGGTCTCCATCTAGCTCAGCTCTGCAGCTGTCCTAGCAATAGCATACTCCCAGACCAGCAATTGCCATGACAGCTTAGCACTGAGAAAATCAACCCAGAAAATTGAAAACTTAAGTTTGAAACTTTCCAAAACCCAGGAAACTTAAAATACGTTCTTCTAGGGGAATGGCCACACAATATAAAGAAACATCTTTTTTTTTTTTTTTTTTTTCCCCAGTCTCTGAAGAATCCCAGATTATTTTAAGAATCTTCAAATCAGGGGGGAAAATGCCATGAAAGAAAACACAATGTCCTTATACAGAGGACTTAAAGAAAAGCACAATGAATGCTGTACCCTCGACATAAAATTAAGGAAAAAATCTCTAAATACATTCTGTTCAAGTATCACATCTATATTACTCGCTCTCAAGATCAACTACAGGACAAAAAGTTACTGCTCTCTAATCAGTATTCATATGAAAGTGTTCAAACTGTAACTCAGAATCCTGAGAGACTAGAGCACTTCTCAGTTCCATCTTTTTAAAATGAGAATGAATTCTATTTCAGTGGTAGCTTTGATGTATTTCAGACAGTTTTTTCCACATCAGTTAGAAGAAAATTATTTGCTTCAACAAATCTTAATGTCTGTATGTTTTTAGTTTTGTCTTTCACTAGATGACAAACATTTCCTTAGATAACAAACTTTTTTTATGTAAGTCCAACCATTTTATGAAAGCACATTTAAAACAGCTATATCCTGAAATGAGGCTTGGTTTTGAATTTATATTATTCAAAACACAACTACATTGA
Organism: Platysteira castanea; assembly: GCA_013397175.1. Lineage (NCBI taxonomy): Eukaryota > Metazoa > Chordata > Aves > Passeriformes > Platysteira > Platysteira castanea. The sequence goes on from VYXC01004499.1 coordinate 430,967, forward strand.
ATGATCCCTTTTGTTGGATGAAGAATATGGCATAGTGAATGGAGTTTGAAAATAGGTTTTTATACACAAAATGCAACTGGCAAGAGCCTTCATTAACACTCATGCAGAATTTTGTTTTGCCAAAAGGACAGAAGTGTGTATCAGAGGGAAGATGGGGTGCAGAAGGCTAAGAAAACTCATTCCATTTGCTGCAAAAACAAATTGGCAAGTGAACACCATTCAGCCAGCCTGTGAGGTAGCCCATCCACAAAATTTAGAGGACAGAGAGGAGTGTGCAGTGACCCAAAATAAGAAGCATTATGTCCTTTTTCTTTTATCAAGAAATCATGTTACTGGAAAGGTCTCTCCAATGTAAAGGAAGCAAGGGAAGGCACTAGTGCTATTATAGGTCCATTTCCATTGGATGATCAAAGCAGCAACATAAAAGCAAGTGTCAGCTGAAGCATTTTCTTCTACTTTCAAGGTAAAAGGTAAAAGCTGCTGAATGGAAATCTATCAAAATGTTTTCTTCTGACATGTTAATGGTAATTATCCTGACTGATATTAACCTTGTTAAATAGCCACTAGGGTCTGCTAGAAAAGTGAAGAGTCCCTTCCCACAGTCCATCTGAAGGGAAGATGGCTGGTAATGAAAAATTCAAGTCTTTCACTTTCTACCAGACATGAACAGATGTATAGACAAAATAAACGTGGACATATGCATAGAAAACCATCACTTATACTGGAAATAGTTTTGGTCCTTTGCCTACCACTTCATATTTTAACCACTCAATGATTGATATTCTATCCAATAGAATATCGAGTTGATTTATTTTCAAGAGATACAGCTTTCTCCACTCACCCCTTGCTGAGAAGGAAGATAGAGAACTGTATTTTGCTGTACTTGCCTTTAAGGAACCTGCCTTCACTCTAACACCTTTCTCACCTGCTGTCCCCAACACTGCAAACTGACACAAAGAAATCATCACAGCACAGTTTGGGCGGTTTTTGCAAAGGCACAGTCCAACACACGTGGCACTTGAGCACAACCCCAAGTTTACACTGTCTAAAGATTTGGGTAAAATCCAGGCCAAGTGCTCTACAGTCTCATCCACAAGCATCTCTCAGGATCCCAGTTTATCTTATTCCTGTGATATGTTTTGTACCCAATTAAAAACAAGCTACCACAAGCTACCTGGGCAGAAGGACCCAGGTCACAGATCCTGCTTGATCCTCTCCCACTGGCATTTTGCATCAAATTCAGTAAAACCCTAAGAAACCTAAACCCAAAATTGTATCAAAACCTTCTTTGGTATGTGGTTCGCTCAATGCTGCTGTGATGTGTTTGTGAGCTGAGAGAGCTGGAGCAGTACCTGGAGGAGGAGCAAAGGTGGTGATGATGGTGAAGCAGAACAGAAAATACCTGGGCTGAAAAGCTGGGTCTGGGAAAAGAGGAAGAGAAAAGCAAGTGGCTAGAGTCTGAGATTACACAAGGAGATTGGGCTGGAGGTTAAAGTTGAGACACACCAAGAGATGTGGGGCCTGGGACAGCATACAGAGCTTGGCCAGGAAGAGGCAGCACAGATGAAGAAGTCGAGGGATGACTAAGTAAGGGGAGGAAAAGCACAACAAGCAACAGCCAGGAGAGATTTGGGGTGAAAGGGGATCTGTCAGACCAGAACAAATTCTTGTGCAATGTATGGAAGAATTGCTGCCCAGTGGATCACATTCCCCTGCAGAGACTTAATTTTCTACTGTCCATGGTGTTATAAAATGATGTGAATCTTCCAGCAAAGCACATCTCACCCCTCTGTAGTTTCCCATGGAGAAACAGAGGGAAAAGGGGAAAACACAACCACTGAGAGCAGAGGTCTGTGCAAAAGAGCCAGCTCTTTCAGGCTTGCTGAGGAAACATGAGTGCAAATGAAGTACTGTATGATTAGAGCTCACCAGCTCCCAAGAAAATATTTTCCACAAGCATTATTTCAGGACCAGAAGGTCTTGAAACAATCAAAGCACTCTCACAGCAGGGGCTTTTGGTGATTCCAAAACTGCAGGGCAGGAAAGCTGACACAAGTGAACTGCTAGTCCACAAACTAAGGACTCAGGCAGGTGGGGAACAGGCTGGTAGGAAAGGCTCCTCTCAGCATTTTGTGGAAACCAAGATATTTCCTTGGAAAGTGCAGATTTCTGCAAATCATCATTATTTGAAAGAATATGTTTTCTTGAAGAAGTTCTACCAACTCAAAGCAAAAGGAGAATCCTGTTCTTCTGGTTTCTTGACAGATTTAGTTATTTACACACAAAAATATTATTATGAAATGGTTATGGAAAAACAGAGAAAAGATAGAGAGAGCCAGGAAAAGGAGGATCAGCATAAGAGCCCACAGAAACATGTTGAAAGTTCAGAGGCACTTTAGCAGACTCAGTGGAAAACTTCTGATTTTCTTTCCTTTTCAGACCAGCAGTATTTTCCAGAAAGGTTTTATCTCTTCTACAGGGGATTGTTTAATGGCCAGCAATTATGGCTAGTGTTTCTATTATCCAAGTAATGAGAAAAGCAGCATCGCAGATTTATAGCAACAAAGATTTTTGGAACCTCAGTAGGATTTAGACAGAAGCAGGATGTGATAAAGTCCCTTTCTAATGTCAACATCCTCTCTTCTCATTTGCTTATCAGTCGTGGGGATTCAGCAAGGGTCCTGTCAAATGGATCCACAGCAAAAAATTCCCTCTGTCCATGCTTAATGGCCTTTCCCTGAGACTGGATTAGACCGTCCTCAGGCAGAGGGGAGCACCAAAAAAACTCCCCACATTATGTGAGGCCCCTGATCATGGAGCTGTTGGAAGGGAAGAACCATCCTTACTTTGGAAGAAAGGATTTAAAAGGAATACTTGCTCTTGCCTCCTTTAATCCCGGTGCTACATACTCTGAATGAGAAACACAAATTCATGGGGTCCTGAGGCAATCAGAGCCTGTTGAAGGTACTCACTGCTGAGATGAAGTTCTCTGAAGTACTCAGATACTTCAGAAATGTCATGAGTACTCATTAATTTTGAATATAAAAAGCAGAAAAGAAATGAGGCTTGCTCATTTTTGATTCCATTTCCTGCCAAGACTGCATGTTCCTAGATTTTCCTTTATCTGTTTAGGATCATGTACTATTTCAATAGTTAGCATCTGGTCTCAAAAAACCCAACAGAAACCATTTGTAAAAACCAGCAATTCCCAGACTGCAAATGCCATGGGATTTCCGTACTCTGCAACAGAACAAGATTCCACTTCATTAACATATAATGATGGGAAAGGGAAACTGCAAGCAAAAGCAGAGCCCTGTGTCCCTCCCAAGGCAGCAGATGTAACAACAAAACTGCACTTGCAGAATCCCACAGACCTACTGCACAATAAGGTGCGAGAGTCCTGTGCCTTGTGAAAATGACCAGTTGATAGTGATTTGGAGCAATTTTCCCCTGAGTAATCAGCAGGCACTTCATCACAGGGATAGGCTGTTGCTGTGCCTCTGCTCAGGGAGAAGTGGCTGTGCAGGAGCTCAGAGAAGGGATCAGGCACCCAGCTTTGATGTAACAGGAAGTGAGCTCTGTGCTGGCCGATGCCATCAGACCTTAAGTAAAGCAGGAGTACCGAATTTTTCATTCTCATACTCTTCTAATCAACGTTGGGTTTCAGCAGGAAGGGAAGTGGAAGAAATCCCAATTTTCTAATCTTCCTTCAAGGTGGTTTCATAAGGTTTAATGTGTAAGTATTGATAGTCTTTAAAGCATATCCATGTTAAGATTAACTTCTTACAGTTCTGTATTTTATACAAGTATTCAGCACCTGTCTTCCTCTAATTTTAATTCCATTTCTGAAAAGATATTCCAACTTTTCATCTTGCTTTATTATACAGTTTTATCAAAGTTGAGACATTCACATGGAAAGTAACCCACAAGGAGGAAACCCTTGGGCACTGCCAATGTCCCAGCAGACACTGAGGATTCAACTGCGTGACTAGATAATTTTAATGTCTCATTTGGGATTCAGGAGCAAACGTGGAAGATCCTTGTTTCTGAAGACAATATGGTCACTTGTAACGGGACCCCCACCAGCAAGCACACAAGCAAATCTAGCGGTGTGCAGCAGATCCTGCACGTAAATGCTTAGAGGCAAACAATAAGGAAAAGCTGAGGGTGGGAACAAAGCCAAGCCCTTCATCTATGGCTTCAGAAATCATCTATTCCTTTTACACACACCAGCCCTGTGAAATGAGATGTGAGCTCTGCTCCCATTTCAGCTGTTCGAGGGGCCGGGTGTGTGCCCGGTGAGCAAGTGTGTGTCAGGTGAGCAGTGAATGTGTGCCTGAGCTTAAGGATGTGCTGAACTTACCAAGTGAAAGGTACTTAACAAGAGCAAGATACATCTTCTCTTCAGTGTATGGCCTTAAAAAACCCCAAAAAACAATAGGGACTGCAGTTGAGAAGGGCAAGGGAACCTAAGCCCAGAAGAGATCCAGGGCTTCTGAGCTCCTTCTGTCCCAGGTGGGCTGATGTCCCCACCAGCACACATGCTGCCTGTGTGGGGGAAGAGTCATGCCCCAGTCCCTGCTTCCCTAGACAGCAGAGAATAGGAGGGAATGGCTCTGCAGAGCCAGGCATCTTGGATCTGATCCCTAATGTTTTATTCTGACATTATGCTGGCACTGCAAGCCAATATTAACAACACTTTCTTACCTGTGTGCCTGATAATTAATTGTTCTAATTTCCTATGTTTCCAAGAATTCATTCTTGCCCTGTGTTCAGTTACAGTTAATGTCACTTGGAAATTCAGCTGCAAAGGAATTTTTAAGCTCCTTGGAAAAGGTTAATGATTAAGAAGTAGTTTTTTTTTAAATATTTTTCTGGGGTCATAATTTAAGATAGCATAGAATGTTTTGTCTGAATCACACATGCTTGCTAATCTCAGCAAAGGAAAGACATGGAGTATTGAATCCTCAGATATGTAGGTTTTTAGTGCACATGGACGCAATTCTCAAGTACTTCCACGTACTCCAAAGTCTTTCAGACTTGCCTGGATCAGATAGTATTTCCAGTCTTTGGCTTTCATCTTTGGTGTATAAATGGAAGCTGAAAGCAATGACAAAAAATGTTTTATTCTCCTGTACTGTTAATGTCAAGACATTGTGTTTACTATTTTTGATTCTTCCTTTTAAAATCCTACGCTTTTCACGTTATCATTTTTGTTATTTGTCTTCCTTCCAAACAATACAGCTGTGTGGCTGTTGACTTTTTTTTCCTAGCTTATTAGGGTCAACAGGAACCTAATACATTCTGCTGGAACTGCTATCCTTAGATGCAATTAAAATTCAGCTGTCATTGAAGATCTTTTGGTATTTACATCAGAAGAAGGTAACATAAAGCTGTAGAGAAAATTGTAATCCTTTTGATACCCATAAAAGTTTTACCACTGATTCCCATGGAACCAGGATTTCACTGTCCCTACTGTAGAAATTGTGTTCTGTCCTAGTAACCTCCTCCCTGAAGTTCAAGAGCCATGGGATAGTTACAGTACTCCCTAGGAGAGAGTGACCTACAGCGCCTACTGGAAATTGGGAACAGGTAAGGAGGGAAGGCTCGCCTGGAGATCTGACGCATAAGAAGCCAGAGCCCTTTTAGAACTCAGAAGTAAAAAGCCCTTTGTTTCTTCAGGTCCTGCTACTGGTTGTCAAAGAGAAACAGGTCACCTACACAGAGAGTCTATAGCAGTGTCTCCATTTCACTGTGAAAACCTGGTTTAAACACCACTTTTGAAATTCAATTGCAGGTAATTTGAAATTGCCCATTTCCTATGTGATAGAGACTTTTTAATTTTATCAATTATAAAATGTCTCCTGTAGGAAACTTGTATCTAGATAACACATCTTATTTATGTTCCATAAGTGTTATGTTGTAGATGGCAAGAATTCTGATGAGTTAGGTTTTACTGAGCATGAAAGCCAAGCAGTACCAAGAGTCAGTGTCATCACTGGGTTAGTTTGTTCTGGGAGTGGATTCTATCAGAGAATGACATTATATTTTTTATTGCACTTTCTATAAAGACTTCTTGGAATAGGAGATGTCTAGTTATCAAAATTGTTCTTTACATTTAAATAAATGTGCCATATTCTAACAATATTCAGCTTTAGGGTTTGCTGGAATTAATTATGCATTAGTATTTTATTTCCTAGGAAAAGAATTCACTTTTTTTTCACTATAAATGGAGATGAAAAGGTGGGAGTGAAAACCAGCTACAGAATGTGCAGCAGCCTATGGCAGATACAATGGTTCTGAATTAAATCTCTGCATTTTAGTGGAAATTCCAAGTATGCTGTTGCTCAGAAGATTCATAAAGGAGTACTGGCAGATTTAGAAATCAAAATTTCTCAGAAAAAAAGTTCATTTATACTTTTAAAAAAATAATTTTCATAATTCCTAATTCTTTTTGGCAAAATAAAAACCTTGGGTTTTGCCTTTTGGGAGCAAGGAAGATCAAACCTAGGCAATGTTAAACTTTTTTCTTGCAGAGTGTTTCAGAATTGAAAACAAAAAAGTTATTGAAGTAGAAGAATATCCCATAGGATGTAAATTATGGTTAGAATTTTTTCCTAACTTATTTCACTGTAGAATGTCAATAGTTGCAAAACTCCAACTTAAATTTTACATATTTCTCTGAGATTTAACTACTTGGTTGCTTAACAATGGTCCACAAGCTCCATAAGCACCTACACTTCTGAAAAAATAGGCTCATTTTCTGCATTTCACTCCTTCAGGCTCCTTCTCAGCTAGCTGATGGCAGTAATAGCTGGTACAGTAATACAATTTCAGGGGCCGTGTTACACAAAACCCTACAACAAACGTGGGGAAAAGGTCTGGTATTAGACTGAGTCATCAGCTAAACAATTTATACAGAGTGTGCATGGGAGCAGCTCAGTCCTTCAGGTATTTAAGATGCACTTTTTTTTTTTAACTGCAAAAAAACCCTCCTAGAATGTAATAAAAGGAAGGTTAGAAATTTCTTATCTCCAAAACCTGGTTTTTGTATTGTCTTCTGTACTATGCAGTCTCCTCTAGAGATGTCCCCCAAATCTGCTGCACTGCTGACCCTGCTAAGGTGAACGCAGCCTTGGCCCAATCTGGCCTGAGAGAGAACACAGTTCTTGTTATCAAAATATTAAGTGCTAAGACAGGAAGATTTAGGATGCCAATATTTTTCTTTAGGGGCATATTCATCTGGAAGTTTGTCACTGTTCCTATTTGATCCTCCAGCTGCTGTTAAATGACACTGTTTCAGCCATGACTTATTTTATGGGGATCTTAGAACAAAAGAAAGAAAAAATTCACTTTTAGTTACAGAGCAAATCAGAAAAAAATCTTGATTGTTTAGCCCAGGAACTTAAGCCTATATGGGATAAACAGAAAAATGATAGATGCAAGACTTACACCAAGTAGTCTCTGTCAAAACTAAATGAAATTACCACTAAGACAAGTTTGGAATTTGGGGACCTGGAAGAAGTACAGAATGACAGAAATAAAATATATGGACCTGGAGATTCAGTCCTCAGATCAGGGTTTTAAAATCAGCCTAAACTAATTGAATTTGTCACTTAATTGAATTAATTGAAGAACTGAAATTAATTTCCTGCTGTAATAGATTTTGTACTACCTTCAGCTGAACAATTTATTTGTTCTGTTGGTGGTTTTTATGCAATTGATTGATTAGTGAACAATTTCTCAGTTTAACAGTAAATATCTGTAGTGGCTTTCATGATTTAATGGTCAACGAATTCAGCTAATTTACTATGAGACCAAGAAAGACAGAAAAACATTTTATTTCAGTTGTTGGCAGTTGCTATGGCTGAGTTATATAAACATGGGCCAGCATCTCTCCAGGGAGTGTGGTAGAAGTTAGAACACTCATCTGTGCTAGGCACTTCAGATTGGCTGACAAAATGTGCTTTGAAAAGACCAGAGCCCAAATTCTCTGAATTGAATGAAAATTCTCCCAATGTCATTAGGAAATCTGGAATCAGGGTCTCTGTTTCGCTATTACATTTCAGGAGGCAATAATTCTTGGTAAGCCCTGATTTTATTTCATTAGGACCATTTTTGTTCAGGATTCACTCTGCCTAGATTTTAGCACAACAAACTGCCCTAAATGTAGTTTTGGTTAAATTAGTTCTGTCCTACCCTTGCACTCATTTGAAAATACATGGGCTGTATCATCTAAACCCACAGTGCCATTTAACAGCAATAACCGCCCTGCTGAGAGTTATGATCTCTCTGTCCATGATTGCTCGTGTTCCTGGCAAGTTCTGAGTATTTCTTATGAGTGTTTCAGCAAAATTCATCCAGGAATCCATCATTCTTGCTCATATTCTGCACTGTTTGTGCTTCTCTGAAACTGCATCTGGTTTTTAAAAGGAATTCAGAAATACGTCTATGCTGCTAGAATTTTTATCACTGAATATAAATACAGTAATTGATTATTCAATCGAATTAGGAAAAAAAAAGATAAATTCACAGCTGTCTTGTGGGCTATTTGAGGGGAATATCACGACACTTTAAAATGATATCTAATTCAATATCCTGGAAAAAATAAATTGATTACCCTGCAGAGACAATAATCCACAATAAGAACTTTGAGAATATACCTTTCTCTGTTGTTTGCAAAACCAAAATCATGGAACCACAGAATAGTTCAGGTTGGAAGGGACCTTTTAAGTTCATCTGCCCAAGACTCCTGCAATGAGCAAGGACATTTTTAACTAGATCCAGATGTTGCTAAAAGCCCCATTCAAAATAAGAGTTAAAATAAGACTGAGAGGAAAACTACCGTATGACATTTTTTTGTCACATATAAACCTCAATTTTACATGGGTTGTTGTCAGAGAAAACAAACGATTAGAGGATTATTTATCAATGGAGAAAACCTGTAACAAACTTAGGATATATTAGCAGTAGCAAAATACAGCAGCTTACCCTAACAGATCTACTTCAAGGAAAAAAAATAACAGTCTGATATTACCAAAGCTTTATATTCCCACAGAAAATGAATCACTGCTTTTTCACCCACTGATCTCTCATTTTGGAAACTGCACTTTCTAACTGATTGCAAATATTATGCAGAACATATATACCAAGTGCCAAAATATTTTAATAATACATCACCTTAGAGATGTAGGTGTATGAGTGAATTCTGACAAGTGAGAACACTCAAAAAACCCTGTAAAGATATTGAAAAAGAGGGAGAAAAATGATCCAGAGGTTAAAGTACTGAGCTGTTATTCTGTTCTCGGCTCTGCCACAGATTCCTGGTTTGACCTTTAGTGAACAGGTTTGTCATCAGATTTCTCAGATGCTAAATCAGACCTTGAATGTCTCAGCTCTTCCTCCATACAAGAGAAATTATCCTTTTTTGCTAGAAAGCAGCTGTGATGATGCACTGTGAGAGGTTTAGACACTGTGGTGATAAGCACCACAGAAAAACAAACTATAGTGAGATAAAACTTGTACTGTCAGTCACCAAAGTGTGACGAGGTATTTTTCAAAGTGACATTTTCATATTATTTACTCTAAAAATAGGAAATTTTTACTTTTCTCTTCAACTGTACAACTGTTGTACAGTAAGCATTGTAAACACAGATGGCTTAGAAAGCAGATAGGCAAGAGTAAACGTGTAAACTCTGAGTGATGTCATGTTATGCTCAGATTCATACTCAGATCTTTCCTTTGGCACCCACATGTGCTGAGGAGGTACGTGGCTCCAAGAGGGCAGCTTTGGCCAGAGCAGGAGATAAAGATGAACAGACTGCAGAAAAGACTCACTTTGAAGCAAATTGGCTCACTTATTTGTGTCCTATGTAAACCCCTGTTTATATAAAACAAAAAATATTTCGTTCTACTTAGGAAGTACACCTGCGGATCACATTCCCCAAGGGTGCTTTAAGTGCCAACATCACATGGGTACAAGGGTGGAGAAAGAGATGAAAGAGAAACTCACTGAAAGCACAGAAAACACATCACATTGTCAGAGTTAAACTAGCTGCAAACTGGGAAAGGATGAGACCTGCTCGCCCAGTTCTTGGTTTTGCCTTAGCAGCAACACATGGTATCACTGGGGACACAATACCAACTTCAAAAGACTTTCAGATGGACCAGTTAAAGCCTTTCTTAAGGCATTTCAGAATAAACTTTCTAGGACACACACATACTTTCTTGTTGCCAAGACCTAAACCCCCTCTGGCTCCAAGGAGAGCATTCATGGTGATTTGCTTAGGCTGCACCACCAAGGCCAAGAGACCTTCATGCCCACTGACTGACGTTCTGCTCTTTCTCCTCTAATAAAGAAGCCCACATTTATGAAGATATCCTCTCCTTTGAAATAAGGATACATTTTAAAAAGTAATCAATAGGAAACAGCCTGCATTTCAGAACAAGTATGATTATCTAGTGATGAAAATACCCATGTCACAGACAAAAATGCTGGCAGGTCACATCAGAACAAATGTATATATCACATAATCCACCTTTAGTTGTATTTCTTCAGGTATCAGATTTATCTCAGGAGAGAGGATAACAAATATACAGCCTAAATCCACTGATGGCACTAACTAAACAAATAACACTGCCATCAGTTCACAAATGGAGGAATAGTAGAGATCTACAAAAAAACCCCATGTACAGCTCTCAGCTGTACAGTGATGTTCACTCACATATCAGTGTAGTTCAACACATCCTATTGAAAAAAATAATACCTTTTAATTCCACTGCAGTTCAGTAATGTTAATTTGAGCCCTGGCCCGATGGTGTATTTGGAAAAGGTATCCATGTTATGCTATGACTTCAGTTGTAATGTTTCAAAATGTTATTAAAATTAATTAATTATTAAAATAACCTAACTAATTTGTCCCCTGACTTGCAAACATTGTCAAGCACAGCATCTCTAGTGTCAGTCTGCACATGCATATTCTGAGTTTACAAAAACACTTGAGAAGTGTTACAAAAGAGGCCTGCAGACTTTTCCTTCACATTGCATTTATTCTGCATTTTCTCAAGGCAAAACCAAGCACACATTCTCTACCAGCTGGGGTGCACTGTGTTAATTTTGATAGCGCAAATAGAGCCAGACAGACAAAGCTGTAAACATGTACAAGTACTAACCAAGGTTCAGAGGAATGAATGCAGACACCTTGATATGAGCACCATAGCAACAGCCTCCAGTAAATCTTTTTAACCCTCTCTTAAAGAGATGAAAGAGAAGAAACCTCTTAAAGCATTTGAAAAGTGAAAGCCAAAGTGAAATTAAATTTAACAATGCCATTTACCTCTTTCCTTTTGCCTGTACAGAGGAACTATATTGAATGGAAAATACATTTATTTGTCAGTCTTTTTAAGGGCATTAAAGCATCTAGCTGTTTCTTCTGGAAAAATAGAGGAACTAGAATTGTCACTGCTCTTTGAGGCTGGTTTTGCTTCCCACAGGACAAAATGGGAGCAGACAAAAAACTAACAGAGATGCTCAGTTCTTGTCTAGACCTGGTGAATCCCAGATTAGGGGAGCACTGCATAGAGAACTACTTTTGCTGCCTCTCTGGCTGTCCAGCTGTTAAAGACACCTAGGCTTTTTCTTTTTTTCTCCTTTTTTTCCCCTTCTTTTTTTTTCTCTTTCTTTCTTTCTTTCTTTCTTTCTTTCTTTCTTTCTTTCTTTCTTTCTTTCTTTCTTTCTTTCTTTCTTTCTTTCTTTCTTTCTTTCTTTCTTTCTTTCTTTCTTTCTCTTTCCTTCTTTCTTTCCTTCTTTCTTTCTTTCTTTCTCTTTCTTTCTTTCTTTTTCTCTTTCTTTCCTTCCTTTCTTCTTTTCTTTCTTCCTTTCTTTTCCTTCCTTCTTTCCTTCCTTCCTCCTTCCTTCCTCCCTCCCTCCATTCTTGTTTTCCTCTTTTCCTCTTTCATCTTTCTTTCTTGTCTTCTTTATTTCTCTTTCCTTCTCTTTCTCTTTTTCCCCCACTCTCTTTCCTAAAAGAAATCAAAAGGAGATGGATGCTGCATGCAGGGAACAGTGAAGGGAAGGGACCGGACATGAAAGAGGGATGATCCAGGTAAGCGGAGTTGCAGGGCTGGAGCCAGGGTGCAGGTGATGGCACACCCAGCCTCAAATACACCCTGCCTGTTTCAGTCATCACTGAGGAGCACAATGATGGTGTGGAGATGCAGCACAGTGGGGATCACCAAATAATCCCCAGAGACGGGCTTGCTCTTGTCAGTCCACCTGTCTTCTTCACACCATCTGAAAGATTATGGACCAAGGGAAGGAACTGAGATGGGGAACAATATGTTTTCTCATTTTTTCTGTCAGTTAAACTTGAATCAAAGCTTGGGGTTTTTTTCATGTTATCTCCCAGGTAAGTTTTGATCTTGGTTGGAGCAGTAGCCTTTTGGTTTTGTCTGACAAGTTCAGATGTTTATATTGCTTGCAAAAACATTTATAGAATAAGGACTTGCAATTTGGCCAGCTTGGGTTTTAAGCCGCTCTAAGTCTTCTCTTTCCAGAAACCCCCTTTGTCTCTCTTTGGTGATATGCATAGCCCAGCAGTGAAATGCAATGCAAATGCTAAAGGATGTGCTTTCCCCTGTTGCCAATTCAGTGAGCCCTGCACAGAGCACAAGACAATGAATACAGCTCTGAGCAACAGTCCCAGGGTTGCAAGCAGATCTATTTTTAATAAAAACACTTGGAGTTTGAGCAAATGCTATTTTCATGATCTTTCTGGAAACTAATCAAAATTCGATTCAAGAAAATTCATCCAGAATAGCTATTTTCCTACTATCAACTACAATCAACAATTATGTTCAGACAAAACATGAAGTGACTAATCCTAGCCAATGTAAGCAGTAACTCTGAACCCAGCCCCTACTCCTGCCTCAGTGATTACTTCTGCTAGACCAGGACATTCATTGGTATTCAGGAGCTGCTGCATGAAACAGAGCTTCAGGAGGGCTGTATCCACAGACATATTTTTCAAGCTGTTATACTCTCTGCATGCTGATTGAAACCCTTCCTGATGAGTCTATCCATGCTCCTGAATTTTAGATCTGACATTATATTCATTTAACCTCATGGCAGTGTGAACAGGTTTCTATTCGCTGAAAAGAAACTGGCATCTCATCTCTCTCCACACACATTTCACTGAAATAGTAGTGGTAGAATTGGCTGGATAGCCCTTAATTTCACAGTAACTACTTTGCAATCATATTCTTTTTTTAAGTGATTACTTTCACAATAGAATTGAAAATAAAGCACTTTTGAAACGAAAATTATTCTCAAGAAATAACTGAAAATCTCACTAATAAAGATATTCTTTTTAATGACAACTCTACGTTATCTGAAGTGAAAGACTTTCAGTCCCTCATTCAAATTGTTGCAAGCTCAAGAAGTACATACTTCTGCTTTTCCTCTTCAATTGTTCTCACAGTCCTTCGTGTTTAGGGCACTTGTGAAATAGCATCAGCTCTTCTCCACCCCTCACTGGGAAGGGATGGCTTCATCTACTCCTAACCAGTGTTCATGGGATAAATGCCACGTGGCAGCATCTGCTGGAAAGACCACTCTCCCAAATCTACTTATTCTGTGCTTCATTTCCCCCTGTGTGAAATGACAGTAGTGATATTTATTTACCATGTTTATTCAAAACAAGCGCTGGAGGAATGGAATTATTGAGAAGTCCATATGGCTAAAACACAAAGAATTGTTTTATAAAAGAATAAGAATCACTGAAAATGAGAAATGGAGAAAATGCTCCACAGTGTGCAGCATGAGACTGGTAGTTGTCATTCCACCTGCAATTCTTTACTCCCTGCAAGGCTGCTCAGTGTTACCAGACAGACTGAACACAAAGTAGTTAGAATTACACATTTTAGCTGGGGTGGGAATCAAATGGAGTAAAAATTCCCTGGTCACTGGGAGGTTACATACGGATCAATACAGCAGACATGGATTTCAGGTCTATGGGTTCGTTTCCAGCTAAAATGTAGAAAGTATGCATGGATGTATCTATTTCTTGTGTTTACATGTTTATGCTAAAGCACAAAGAGAAATTTTTACAAAACCAACAACATAGAAACATATGAATCAACAAAAGAGCTTCAAGGGGTACCAATTAGAAGACATCTGTTAACATTGGTGGATCTGTGCTCAAGATCTGGCTCCAAGTGAAATTTTCACAGATGTGTAATATGACACCAGTGTTTCACAAAGCATATCCATACTCTTAGCTTGCTGGTTTTTAATTCAAGCATCAGGAAGAACTAAGGAAAAAAACCCAAATCATAAAATTTCCTATTGGAATCGATGGAAAGATATGATCAATGCTTAATTTCTGTAGTACAATTGCATGGCATATGAGCAACTATTTGCATTTCAGCCCACTGCAGCAGCAGTTCCTGCGCACAATGGCATCATCCTCAACCAGAAGGAGCAGATTTCTTGTGTCAGCAGTAGAGCCATGCACTCGCTCCCAGGCAAATCTGTCTCCAAGATAGACTTGTTGGCTCTGTAGATATTAAATGTTACGAGTCTAAAGATTTGTTGGTGTTCATTTTGATTAACACAATCTCTAAGCAAGAAAAACAAGACTCTCTCACAGCACAGTGAGTTACAGCTGAGAATGGCAACAGCCTGAGCATACTGGCCTCATAATATCCTTCAGTCCCCTGAAAAGTGTCTGTATCTGACCCTCCCAGGGTTCAGCCCCAGTCCTCACTCACAGAAGCTGGAGAAGGAGCAAGAGCTGTTGGGCATGAAAACTGGCAGAAGTTAAATGCTTTCATCAGAGACATTTCTCAGTGTGACAGTGCCAAAATTCAAGTGTTTGCCAAAAAATCTTTCATTCATTCAAAAATCTTGTAATGATAGGCTAAAATGTTGCTTAACATAAGCACGTAGTAAAGAGCACACAGGTTACTCAGCTTCCCTGTAGACTGACTGTTCCAAGGGTCCAGGACAAGTCAAATGCCAAGCCCAGCTGATTGTGTTTCTTCACTTTCTCCATTCACTGAAATTAAGACATTTGAACTATTCGATTTTGAGACTTCAGACAACTACATTAAGGATTTGGAGGATTTAGACAGTGTAAAGGCTGCCTCTCTGGCAGTATCATAACTCAGCCTGTTGGGGAGGAATACCTCTGCTTCCAAGCTTACAGTGCCTCCATTCTTTCAGGCAGGAGAGGGCTATCAAGTTGCATCTTCACATGATTTCTAGGACTGTTTTATATACATTTGACTGTTTCTGGAGGATGAAATATTAAAATATCCTGTTCAAAAATCACTCATCTCATTAGGAAGGCATTAGAAAGAAAAAATCCCCAACTCTTAAATAAGAAAGTACATGTACATCTATGTTTCCTCTAGCAAGTGTGGTGTGTGTCAGCCAGTCAGCTGCCCCCTTGCCAGCCCAGCCCCTCAAGTGATCACACACAATATGCTGCTCTGGGAGAAGCACCCAGCTGGAGAGCCTCCACTGAGCCACCCACACCTAATTTCTAGACGGCAAACACGTTTCAGGATCAGACATCAAGCTATGTAGTCCCACTGAGACTATACTATTTTGGGACCACTGGCACATAATTGCTAATTAAAATTTAGGTTACTGTGGAAAATAACAGTTCAAGGCTTCTGAAATGTAGGTGTCTAGAGAAGATCTCACTGAAGATCCCATTTTAGATGCTGGATCCCTAAATACATATCCTATTATTAGCATTAATACAAGGTCACATGATTGTGGATTTAGCCATGAAGAACTGGTTTAAAACAAACAACTCTTTTATCCAACCATTTTGCAATATATTTTGCCTCTAGTAAAAAAAAATAGTGGCCTATTTAAATAAATTCAAGGAAAAGGGAAAAAGTCTTTCAATTATTTAAAAGAATTGAGCAAAAGAGGAAGAAAGTGGAAACAAACCAGCCTAAATGTTTTTATTTTGTTTTGTTTAATACGTGCTAAACAAGTTTTGTTTTTAAATGAAAGACATTGCTTCATTATAAACATTGACCAGATCTAATACCATGTTTTTTTGAAATTGTTCCCACAGCAATTGCAGCCAAGAGCCGCTAAGTTCTGGTTTTGTTTGAAAAATCACTTAATAGCAGTAAAGCTCCACTGCTTTGCCCAAATATATTTGTTAGTCTAACAAAACATAGTTGTTCTCTCTCCTAACCATGATGTCTGGAACTTAGTATCTTTTTTGCAGAGAGGTTCTGAGATGCACAATGAAAATTCACCTCTGCCTTGCAGAAGCCATACATGGCAAAAAAGTCCAGGAGGAGAAACCACCCTAGGGTAGTGCCTGTACCTGTCTCTCAGTTATGAGGAAAGCCATGACATTTAGCTTCGATTAGACACCATGACATTTAGATGGCCAAAATAAAGCAAAACAAATTGCAGCACATACCCTATGCCCAGAGTGTGCTTTGACAGCCAGAACATGCCAGCAGGATTTTGTGCCACACTGAATTACTCTCTAGAGTGATGTGACACTGAATCGTTGTGTGCAGAGGTTGTACTAACCAAACCCTGACATCTTTATTTATGTAAATAGTATCACATTTAAGGAACTATTCATGTGTGTAAAAATTGGAGGACCCAGGAAGACGCCCAGTCATTTTGGCAGGGTTTTTTTTACCCAAACTTTGTAGAGCTTCTCGTATCACAATTTTCTTATCACATGTCCTTGGCAAATATTATTTCCAAATGAAGAGCTCTCCTTATAGACTTCAATTAGGAAGAAAACCTCTCAAACACAGACACAAAGGCAGCAATACAGTTACTCTCAGAATAAAGTAATTTCACAACCTCATTGTATTCCTTCCACACTCTGGGCTTGCTCTAAGAAATTAACTTTACTCGTAACAGCAATATACAAAATGCATTTAAAGATCTTTGTCAGCACATGCACCATTAGTGTTACAGTTTCCTGCTTTGCATCAAAAACCCACAAGAAATCTGCTGAACCCACAGCTTTTCTGTGCCTGCTTTGGGAGAGACAGCTCACAAAACCCCTTTCCACCACTGCACTGCTATTTGGGAGCGAATTTCCATGAAGGACCTTGTTGCATATTCAACAGCTGGCTGCAAACTGCCTTATTCCACTGCTGGTATGACTTTTCACTGGTTGTTCTATTTACAAGTGAAATGAAGTGCACCAAGGCCTCGGTTCCCAGATCTTTATTCATCCACCACTGGGATTCACACAGGCTTCCTGTTTAACTCTCTCATGACAGAAAACTAAAGCTGGATGAAAGGAGTTGACAAAAAAGCCCAGTTTCTTCTAGGTTTTTGGATCTCAGTACATGTGACAAATTGTCACATCTCCATTCAAAAAGACAGAGACTCTGGAGGGTAAGGTAGGAGCTGATCTGCAGGGAATTAATTTATCCTGGGTGCTTTCTGTGGGTGTTGAGCAGAGATGACACAGAATGACTGAGCTTGCAGACACCAAAGATAAAGACCCAATGCTACAAGCAGCTTCTTAGCACTGACGCAACAGGGACCATGTTCAGAAGTTAGAATGAGATTGCGAAGTAAACCTACATTTATATATTTATCTGGTAGACCTCATTAAAAAAAAACAAACCAAAAAACAAAATCAAACACCTCCACAAAGGATTATCTTCTTCATCTGAGAACACACAGAGTTTCTAGAACACTACAGACTTCCCTAGCTGCTGCAAAGACCCATTCTCCTCACACAAGGAGAACCACACAATTCCACCTGTGTCTGAAACCCTCACATGGGACCAAAACCAGTACATAGAACCCAGCACTTCATTTGTTCCACTGGGTGTGCAACCAAGAACATATTCTTCAAAAAGTACTCTATCCCTTCAAAAAGACAATCATGTTAAGAGCATGCTGGTTTGTTACACAAAGATGGTGAAAAGTTAGTAAACAATTGTGAATCTTAACATATCAATCAAATTGGTTAGACGTGGCTTTTTGTCTCCTCTCCTGTGAAAAGAAAGTGTTGCATTATTCTAGAACTTGTTCAAGGGCTTACATCTCTTTATAAACCCCATAGGTTATACTGATAGATTCTGTAGTAATCCTGGTTTGTTTGGGTTTCATTAGATTTTTTTTTTAAACATAGCATAGTACATTTGTTTTTGAAAGTTGTGTGCAGAAAAGCAATGTGCAGCACCCCACCAAGACAGGCGTGGCCACCAGCATTTCAGGTAGCCACAAAGATACCCAGGATTCATTAAACCACCATCGAACCATAAAACTAAAGAAAAATTTTTTTTTAAAAAAAGGGGGGAATTCACATGGGTTTGAACCATCAGGGAACATCATGATCTCTAACACTATTATTTTCCTGGGAAAAAAGGGAGGTTTAGGAAAGGATAAAGCAACGACCAAGATGGTAATTTTAGAGTGATGAATTACCAGCAATCAACAACAAATGAACAGAAATCTGCTGGCAGACATGACAAGATTTAATTACTAGTGATGGTCACACCATAAGCAGAACAACAATATATTGGAAATTTATGACAAACAATTATACACTTATCCCAATTAGTACAGGCACTGCACATCTATCCACTCATGGTATTTTATAATGGCCTTTCAATTGATACTCCTGAAAGAAATATTTTACTTCCTCTGAAACACTGCATAGGGATATTTTTGCTCAGTTGAGTAACTATAAAACCATTCACACATTGTAACCAGCTGTCATTCTCAACTACACAGTATCAAGGACGACAAAATTCTAACAGCAGTGCTCAAATTTACCAAGTTCTGATCTCATATTCGGAGTGCTATTTTGGCTTGGAATGATACCTGCCACTTCCCTGTTTTAATTTATTTTCTCGTTCAGTTATCTTTTTTCAAACAAAAGTGGTTGAAAATACACAGCCTCTTTTCTGAGATAGCTTCTCTCAATGCCGTAATTGAAGAAGATGCTCCAAAGTTTTCAACATTCACTTCCCTGCATATATAACCAAATAACTGTCTTCTGCTCTCCAGAGGAATCTCTGAAGCCTGAAGAAAACAAATTGCTTTCAGTCAATGTGACTCTTAAGCTTCTGGATACAGCTGAGGAGAGAAAAATAACTAGTGGTTTTACATACCAACAAGCACAGACTGCTCAAATACAGAGGTCGACATTATCAGTTCTCATTAAATATATTAATGAGATTAAAATTAAATTTATGTCACACATATGCAACACAAAGGCAAACAGTGAGCACATTGTATAGTCTTTCACAAGTCTGACTGACTTTCCCTGCCTTGCTCCCTGTGAATAACAAGAAAACAAGTGGAAAGACAGCACTAAAGACCTGAGCTGGTGGTCTCTGCCAGTCAATTTCAGAAATCTTGAATGGAGAAACAGAAGGTGGAAAAGGCTAGATCCTACCTGGAGGACTCAGCTAGGAGGATAATGCTCATCACTTGCCCTATATTGCTATTCATATGAACTCACACACTGCAACACACAGCCCTCACACACAACCCTCAACAGCCCATGACAATATAGTTTTTCTAACTTAGCATGGAAAATAAGCCTTATGCTGGTACACCTATGGCTGCACCAGCTATGTAAGCACAGCACAATAGATGAGTGGACCTGGCATTTGGTGCTTTGAAAGTCCCACTGTCAGTCTCTGGGGAAGCTGGAGCTGTTGACGAAAGGCAATGTAATTACTGGCACTGAGTTGTACAAAGGTAACAGCATAAAAACTTAACATTCCCCAGAAGAAATGAAGGTGTTAAAATAGCAGCTGGGTAAATACCATATAATGAAAGAAAGCAGAATGAGTTCCCCAGGTTCAAATCAGGCAGACAAGTATTTTGCAGAACTGACCTTATTAGAGACATTATCACGTTAAAAATTCATCTAAACCCAAAACACTTATAGCAATCAGTGAAGATAAAACTTACCTATTAAACACAACAATTATTTCCACAAAAGTGTCAACCCTTTTACTTCCGTTTTTACATTTTTCTGTAGTGAAGTGCCAGGTGTGTTGCCCTGTTTTTGCTGAGCCCTGTGTTTTAACCTTGGAGTCAGAGAATTTCACACAGTTTTATGTAAATAATAGCCAATGTTTATTTAACCGTCTATTCTGTTTTTCATTCCTTTTGTGATAAGATAAAGTTTGATGAGCATCTTTTTTCTCCAGTGGGATTGAGGAGGAATTGACATGTTCTTCAATGTGGAGTTGAGAATGTTATAAAATATGATGTGTAAATAAACTTTCTCTTCTCCCTCCTTTCTGCTGAACCTAGCAGGTGTGAGCATGTCCTTATTGTGCTTTCATAGGCACATAGGTGCATATAGGTATTCTCACTTTCGTTTGTAATAGATTGACTTTGAAACAGATAGTCTCTCCCAGAACATCCAGTTATTCATTCATGATATGAATTATTCTTCATCAGGCTTAGCATGTGTATTCGACTTCATAATAAATTAATACATAATATCAAGATTAAAGAAATTAAATATAAATTTATGATAGGAAATCTCAACCCACTTTTTTCACAGAAGCATTTTCACCTCAGTCACTGCAGGACACTTTTTGTACATCTTCCCTAAAATGTTTTTCACCATGTGGGATCCTTTTTCTTAAAAAAACTCCAAGTTTTAAAATGTAATCTTTTAAATTATAGTTTGACAGAGTGAGGAATACGTATTGCATGCTAATCCAGAATCCAGATATCCCAAGCCAGAAATACAGCAAGGTGAGCAGAAAGGTGGGTTGTTGATAATGCTGAGGAGCCTGTGCACAACTAAGCCTCCTGAAAATCCTGAACCCTGGGCACAAGGGCTGTTAGCTGCAAGCTAACATTAGTGAAGTGCATGCTGAAAAAAATCATAACAAAGCTACAGTTAATTAGTCTAGCACGGGGAATAATTTCTTCAATAAAATTTACCATTGCCAGTAAGTTGTTTTTTCCTGCGTGGGTTAAAGCATTGGTGCCCAAGGACAGTTACTTTTGCTTGTTCTTTGTATGTTTTGGCGCCTTGTCCAATGGCTTCACGTTGAGGGAAGACAACTGTGCAGTGGAGATGGGAGTACACAGGAAATGGTCAATGGCAAAAGGAGAAGCAGTGAACTTCAAGGGAAACACAACTGATCTGGAAATGTTTCAAATACTGAAGAATTTGGCCTTATATTACTTCTTTTACTGATGACTGTGAAGCCAAATTGGATGAATTTGAACGGCTTGTCCAGTACACACATTCTTTGGGAGACTTTAGCTGTGAAGTAAGGATGGTAATACCTATGGCACAGACACAAAACTGCACAATCAACAGCTGTCCCTCCTCTGTCCTCTGAATGACTCAAAACTGAACATAAGTCAACTCTTTACTCAAGAGGGCTATTTCCTAGTTAGTACTTCTTTCATAAGCCACAAGAGATGTTAAGATCTGGATGTTTCTTTGAATATGTATTGCATGATATGAGAGTGACTCATAGCAAGGAATGACTTTCCCTGCTTGAATAGTTACAATCACTGAACCGCTTCAAATTTGTGATGAGGTTTGAGAGAGTTACAAATCAGCTTTCTATTGCTAGACATAGAGATTATCTATTAAGGATAAGAAATTGATACTGTAATCAATATTCAGATGCTGCATTTTATTATTGTAGCCTATTAGAGCTATTGGCCTCCATGTCACATCTGTGATGAGTTACTGTCATTTTCCTCTTATATTGTAACAGTGAAGAGTCTGGGCTTGCAAAGAAATCTTGGAAGAGACTGACATTCAAGAAGGTACTTCAGCTTTCAAGTGCTCCTTGCAGCCAGGTTTTCCTGTTGCTTTCCTGCCTAGGGTCAAACCTCTTTCTGAAACACCTGAGGCTTCTCCTATACAGCTCTGACCCCCTCCAAGGCAGGACAGACCCTACTCTTTACCCACCCCTGCCTTGGGGATGAAATACCAGACACATTAGAACAGCAACTCCGAATTCCCACAATCCTGACAGATTCCTCTTTCTGTGACATCAAATACTTCCACAAAAAGACTGAAGAATGCAATCAAATAATAATTAGTTATTCAGTCTAATTACTGCATACATTTTCTAATGCTAATAGTGATAGAAAACACTAATTGTTGTTTACTGTGGGATGAATATTTAAACTTGTCAGAGAAGTGGGGGAAAAAACTGCCAACTGCAGACACACGTACATTTTAACATTTTAATTTTTAATATGGTGGCCTATTAATAAAAAGACATAGAAGATCTGTACATGAAAAATTACAAAATATATGACCACAGTAACCTCAGAGCATAGCATTTAAATACAGTTAAAACCCCCTCAAAACAGGCTTGAATAATATAAAATATTAACAAATACTTGTGTTTATTTGAATTAGCTTTTTCCTGTCCCTCTTTTTAGGGTTCATATTTATAGGATTCTTCAAGTCCACTAGACAGTTTAAAAATTAACTCTTTTTGAAATGTGAAATGATATTCTCATCAATTTCGAGAAATTCAGGAATAAGAACTTCAAAAATACCTAAAACTGTGAAAATTAGCAGCACTGCTATCAAAAGAGCTTCTGAAGGCATTACATGCCCATTTACACTTTTTGCTTTTCTACTGAGCAAATGTGGTGTCACTGCTTCACTGAGAAAAAGACTGCAACAGTTTGTAAATATTTAAGAGTTTCAAACTGTAGCCACACTCACAGTTCAACTGAAGTAAGTTTAGAAACAACAGCAGAAAGCTGAAGTTACTCCAGGATGTAAAGCTAAGTACACAAATACATGCTGAAGATCTGGACTACCAGCTGTCACTGTAAGAACACAGACTGCAGAAGGAACATGCAAAGCCTATTAGGAACACAACGTTAAACAGTAAATTAGCTAGAATAACACAAAATCAGAGAACAGAGGACAAGTGGTTCATCCACCTCATCTCTTCATGTCAAATCTATCTGCTATACTGCAGTTTACCACAAAAATATAAATACAAGAATAGTAAACCAGTACCTACTATATATAATAAATAACCTTTCTATATAAATTATGAAAATACAGCTACAGTAACATCAGTGCAAAAATGACTGAAATGTACTGAAGGAACACAGAGCCCTGCCTGCTGAAATACGCATCATAGAACATCCATATTTCACCTAGTGCAACAAAACACTGACAAGAATGAAAAAATGCAAGATGCACATCACTACCTGTGCCATTCTAAAATTACATCTATTTCCAGTATCAGATAAATCAGATTAAAACAACACACATGTTATTTGTACTGTACACTTCATTCTTTCTCATCATTTTACTGAACTTTAAATAACTTCTTTTTCCCTAATTGATACTTTAAATGGAAGTTGCTCTTATGAGTCCATGTTTGCACGAGCAGCCTTTTTAGAATTAAGGAAGTTCTTTTTCTTTTTCCTTGGAAAATTATACAAAGCAAGTAATGGATCACTTGGCTCACGGAACAAAAGTATCTTCTCCCCTGTGTCTAACAGCTCTATGGCTTCAGCAGTTGCAGAGTTCAGAGAAACAGATGGATCAGAATGTTCCACAGGATGTGCAGGTGAACATCCAAGATGAATGAATGCTGCTTTTTCCAAGAGAGCAAGTTGCTTCTTCTTTATCAAGCTAAATTAATGAAAAAAATTTAGTTGAAAAATGAAAACTGGGACAAAACATGCATAACTTCCTATACCATATCTTGACATATGGTGACTTTGGAAGCTAAAGAAAATCATATTTCAACGGAGAGAATTGTAATTTTCATTCTAATCCCTAATAATTCAGGTATCATTTTATGAGATACAAAATTGCAAAAGAAAACATAACCTTATAATAAATAAACAGGGAAGATGAGCAATGTATATGAAAAATGTGTTAATTTTGTGGATATGTACAGAAAAATCTTTTTAGGTATTTACTATACTGCTTATTATGTTGTAATATGTTGCTTATATGCTGTAAATATGTTGTAGGAAACAAGCACCAAATAGAACAGTGTTAGAAAATGCATATTTATGAACTAATTTTCTGATTTCTAACAGTTGTAAGAAGAATTTTTGGACATTAAATAAACTATAACCAAAAATCCCCCAGATATGTTTGTTCTGGTTTACTCCTTACCTGTCTTTTCTCTTGTTTAGAGAAGGGATCTTTTCTAAACTTCTGTTTATCAGATCTTGCCTTACTTTGTTCTCCAGTGTTTGCCACAACTCTTGGTTCTTCCTGAAATGGCAGGAAAGAAAAGAACTTCCCAACAGCAAATCCCCAAATATACACATATCTCTCCCCTCTCTGACTTGAGCTACCAAACCCTTAACAGCAATACCACAAATGCAGTCAGTCAGAGTATTCAAGTAGTTTTGCTGCCCTGCCACAAATCATTTAAATCAGCTAAGTTCACACCTCGGGGCATGGTCCCAAGGACATTATCTGTTCCTTGACAACCCACATCTGCCAACTAGAGGGTCCAGTGCCACAGCATCTGCTTTTGTCTCCTTCCCAAGTCATGGCAGGGAGTTTGGAGAGCAGGCCCAGGAGCATCCCTTGGTGTTACTGCACAGATTTCATGTTAATGGGGAGTGGTAACAGCTTCGAGAGTCTACCAGTCTCTATGAGAAAAGGGAAACACAGTGGCCACTTGGAACTTCAGTAATTAACTACAACGGGACAGTCATCTGCAAGGCTGCAACTTCCATTACTAGGAAGAAGGATCTCCTTTATGTCTTTAAGAGCTAAACCACAGTGTGTTATGAACATTATAAATAAAAAAAGTGGAAGGGAAATATTTTAACAAACTCCAATTCAGGCAACAGAAAGATGATCAGAACAAAATTTATAAGTCTATGAAATAGCTGTTTAATTAATGAACTTAAAATTTTTTAAACCTTTTATCAATCAATTTATTATAGTTAAAATAGTTCACAAAATAAGGTAGCAGTTTCAAAGTACTTTTACCCCAGAAAAACATTTCAAAAGGAAACTTATGCACCTGTGATTTTTTCTATAGCTGTCAATCTAATTGTCCAGCAAATACATATACACGAAAAGCAACAATCTTTTCTTGCAGTGGTCTACCAGAAAACATCACACCTACCTTTTCTTACAGCTGCCAGACTCATCTGTATTACTGTCACTTTCAACAACACCATCTGAATATTTACTGATGGAATCGATGACAGAAAGAATCTCACTTTGTGAGCTGAAGGGCAGCAACAAGTTCAGGACCCTGTGCAATGTCCCCATTGGCATCCTCGTCAGTTTAGCTAAATAACCTGCCAGACGGAGCTCCTAGAGAATTAAATGAGTAGAAGACAGATAACTTTAGCATTGAAAATAAATTTTAGCTGATTTTAATTACTGTTATTAAATAAATAGTCATTATGGAATCAAAAAACATTACTGAAGGTCATTTTAGTAGTGACAGTTTTGGTGTCAAGTGGTCACACTTCCATGTTCACTGTTTCTATCTGCACTGGCCCATGTATATAACGGCTGTCCATTTCATCTGGGATTTAGGCAATGTAAATGCTAAATAACCGGTTCATCTTGGCATATTTGCTTAGGGCACGTACTTGATGCCCTTCGGTCTGAAAAGTCACAAGGCAACTATATTCTAACATGTAAGGCTTAGCTAATTTATGTATTCTACTACTATAAGGAAATTCTTTCATGATAGCAAGGAAGCAATATGGCATTTCTTGATCTGTTAAATTACAGTGAAAAATAGCCTTGAAAAGCTTTACATGTTGTCATGGTTGACTACTTCATTGTTCAGCTTCTCTTAACACCAGATTCTGTGATAAGCTCAGAGAACAGCTTGTAACATTTGTTAAGAGGCGAAGGAAAACACCTACTTTTGTTTTGGTGGTATTTTTTAAATTCCAAATGTCCTATCCATTTTGGCCCAAAGGTCAGTAGTAAATCATATTCATAAAATGTTCCAATAGACTGAGTTCAAATTTAGTTGTTCCATAGACACTCGCCAGCCCCATTTCCTGTCCCGCTCTAAACACCAAAATTCCATCGCTATTTTCTACTCTGTTGTCATAAATACTGTGTCCTCAGGGCTGTTTCTGCTGATCCCTCATGCGTATCAAATATGAAAAGTCTACAAAATATTGAGAAGTACATGGAAAGAAAAGAGTAAGGCAAATGAAAGCAAGGCGAACATCTCAAAGAATGTCAGAAAAGAAGCTGTTGTTGTCTATTCAGATCACACACGTAACTGAGGTAGCTGAAGCTAGGCAAGACATGCCAAACACTCAAGATGACTCACAACAGCTGAGTTATCAGCACTCTGCAGACCCTCCCATAAGTGTTGATGGAGGAGATGACTGCAAAGCCCACATCACATAAAACTCCACAAGGTCCCACCATCTAGGATGACAGTCAGGTTCTTTGCCCACAGTGGTTTCAAAAAGTCACAGCAAATGTTTGAGCCCTGCCTCTTTTTCTATATGACAGCTTTTCAGAGGAGTGAATGCACCTAGGATTAACTGAATCTTCTTCTTTGAAAGAAACAAAGCATCACCAGCAAAGCAGTATTAAACCAAATTTAGACAGCTGCAGAGAAAGGATAAAAGAAATCAATCAACCTCCTTTTCCCATAATTGTTCTTCAAGCAGAGAACTCCTCTCCAAAAGGTAGGAAAACTAGCCACTTTCCAAAGTTTCCCAGCCTCTTCAGTGTTGTTACAGATTTTCCATGGAAACAACTGAGATCACACAGAATTAACAAGACAAAGTCCCAAGACTGATGAGAGATTGGAACTTGATGCAGTTCTTAAAATATTTTCAGCTTGAAGAGGCATCAGAGTTAAACACCAAAGAGATGTTTGCTTAGGCTACTTAGTGGAAGAAATTATTCGATTCTTCTCTGGAGAGGAATGCAAGTAAGAGCTTAAACCTTAATACAGACATTTAAGTCTAACTTCTATAGTACTGGGTTGCACTTCTCGTCTTTAAAAACGGTTCCTCTAGAAACTCACAAAGTGCAATATTAAGTGAGAATAAACGTGACAGATCTCTGAGACCTATTCTGCTCTTTTTGGCTAATGTTCTCAGGACCTTTAAACCAGTTATTTATATACGGATATACATCATGACTTTAGTACTGCTTTCTTCTGTAGCAGTTTCCTCTTTAAAATGTTTTTTCTCTGACCCTTACCTTTCTGCACCAAGTATGATTTGGACTGAGAAGCAACCCTTAATACTTTTCTAGCACAGCAGAACTGACAAGTAAGCAATTCTGTTGGATGCCACAAAGCTGTCAACAATCCCAGAAGTGGCACAGGTGCCCATCATCTGCCCAGCTGCACCTGGCAGACTTACAGCAAAGGGAGTGCTGCTGTGTGAACTTGCACCAGCACTGAGCACCATTTTCAGGTGCTCACAGCTACCCAGAGCAGCAGAAGCTGCTTGCAGAAAGTGGAAAGAAGTGAATGTGTGTGCAAACACAGGAATGGTCAGATCAAAAGCCTCCAGCATGGGATGAGTTTGATTCTTCAGGTATATTATTGGTAAAATACCGCATTAAGTCACAAATTCATTTTTCTATAATAACAAATGGATACAAGTGCTACTTGTGCCACCAACAGTCTCATCCGTATTCCAAGAATCTCAATAAAATAAAACAGGAATGAATGGTAGATTATAAAGAGCAGAACTGTTTTTAAGTATTGAAATGTGCATTTAAACAACTGATGTAAGAATCAGTGAACTTAAGCCATGCTGTGTTTCAAACATCCTGTGCTGTTTCCACATGCCAGCCTGCATGCATTGTCTCTTGTATCTACAATGCAATTAAGGTACCTGGGGCTACAGCCATGAGTTTATTCAAAAGTAACAACTCAGCCAGAGGCCTATGATCCTGAACTCACTATCATTCAGGCAGATCTCTTATTGACCTAGATCTGCCTTGATAAGGATGTCAGCTGAAACATGAAATACAGGAAAGTAAAACTTTCCTGATTTTTTTTTCAGAGAGGATGCCATATATGTCTCTGAAAACCAGTATAAAGGGGAAAATCCTCTTTAAAGAAAAGAATGAGTGAAAGATAGCAATAGTTTCCCAACATTTGTCAATGTAGTGTGTTCTAAGTACATCCAAAAGTAGGACTGTGCAACATCGTGAGCCTTAATAAATGATTAAGTTAATATTCTACTAAGGGTATACTTCTTAACAGTTCAATTAAGAGTAGTCAGGTTTGGGAGAATTATAGTTGGGAGTTATTATACTATTATACTTGCTGAAAACAGAAATTTTGCTTTATATATCTGCAAGGTATATAGGTATAGTTTTTATAGGTATAGGGTTTTTTTTAAGCATGATACAGGATAACTCTGAGCTACAGTTTTTATGAAATAATACAAACAAAAAAACCCGAACGGTATATTTGATGCATATTTACACCAATAAGTTATTTCTTCAGGGAATCTTATCAACGGAACAAGTACCCCAAGTATATGGTGAACCGTGTACCCAGTTTTTCAAGTGCAGTGAGGTGACAGCGATGCTTTTAAATCTCTGTCTTCAACCTGTCACGATTTACAATTATTAAAGGTCATTGTTCACCTACTATGGTGCAAAGAGGACGGGGTACTGTGAAAATGAAGACTTACTCTGTTTGTATGCATATATGATCTCCAAAACAATGATTTTAACCTCTCAACTTGCAAAATACATGCCATGCTGTTGAGAAGCCCTTTCACAATGTATCTGCATCACAGAAAGTTAACAAGCATCATGGGAAGAAAAACTGCCATAATCCAAGGGGAAATGGTCAGTGACCTGCTACCCCACTCAGACACACAAGGTCTATGGGGCTGGATGGGATCCACCCATGTGGACTGAGCAAACTGGCCAAGTGTTCTCTGGGGCATTTTCTATCATTTACCAGCAGTCCTGGTTAACTGGAGGGGTGCCACTTGACTGGAGGTTATCAAGTGGGACCCCCATCAGCCCAGAAGGGCTGGAAGGAGGATCTGGGGAGCTAGATGCCTGTCAGCCTGACCTCAGTGCTTGGTAAGGTTATGGACTAGGTCCTCTGGAGTGACTCAGCAGAAACAAAGTAAGACATGGGAAAAGCTGAGAGACCCATAGACTAAAGTGGTCCTTCCTTGACATGGTGGTCTCTGAAGCTCCCAATCCATGATACAGGGGACTGTGACCACACTTGTCCCTGGGAGGTGAGATACTTGGATGCAGAAAGCTGCCCCACCAGGTCTTTTTTGATGCTAGCTACATATCTCACTCAAGGCTTGCAGATAAAAACTGGGGTCAATCAAGCAATTCATTGTTAAGGCCTTTGTAGGACTGACAAGCAGCCAACACACAGTAGATTACCTGAAGACAAGACACTCGTTTTGAAAACAAGTATGAGTAATGATACTAGAAAATTTAACTAGCAGTCCTGCTATTACTTAATTTTGAGATAGTCAATGCAAATCATTCTTAACACTCATCAAAATTAAACAAAACACTTGTTTCATTACATCAAACTGTAAATCTGTCTGTTAACCAGAAAACCTGGCACTTTAGTTCTCCACGGAATGAAATGCAACAGGACAAACCCTGAAAAGATTTGTAAAAGAACAAACAGAAGTATAACAGTAAAATTCAAAAGTCTGAAAGTAGGTCAGAATTAATTGAAGTGACTGACAGTATAGGCTGAAAACTGGTAGCAGCTACTAGCAGAGAGTAACTCTGAATACGTCTGTAATGGTTTCCCAAAAAGAAGTAAAGCTGATATCCAGACACAGCTGTAATTTAAACTTGGAAGCTTTGTTCAATTTCATGCTTACCTGACTATAAATTGCCAAAAATGCATCCATTTCTATATTTTCCAGGAGATCTTCAAGCACCACACAATTCCATTGCTCATCTCTAAAGCTGAAGTGAAAGACAGAATTAACATTGAAATCTTCCCAGGTGCAATGACTGTATTAGAGGAAGCAAAATCTGGAGGTCACCCATCCGGAAAGCATATCTGTCTGTCAGCAAAGCTGTTCAAAGCAGCCTAACTTCTAAAATATGCCAGATTCTCATCCCTTCTTCCCTGAACCCCCAAGCAAACATCAGAGCAGAATCTAAGGCTATGCTCTTGCACACAATTCAAATCTGGAATCATTCCAAAGCAATGTGATTCAACCTGTCCCCACCCTCTTCTTTAAATTTCATCACCACACTTTAAGGCAAGTTGTGGATCTTTTGTAGCTGAAATATATTAAACAGTTAACGTCCTCACTGCTGGTGATTTTTTTTTCTAGACCAAAACATGATGACATCATGTACAAAACCTGCAACGTACAAAAGTACAAAATTTGATTCTCCTAGTAAGTTTTCACGTAAAGATTAGACACAGTTTCTTTGAAGGCTTCCCTTGGATACTTCCAGCTTGTGGATATTCCTGCAGAGATTTATCTGATCTTCTACTGACTCTTTACTTCCACAACAGGAAAACTGTTCATCTAAACTTTGTAGAGCTCCAGCCTTTTCAGAATGAAAACAGGCTTACCACTACCATAGCCATTCTTAATATATCAGTGGTTTAATGGAAAATACTCTTTCTAATGGAAAACACACTTTGAGCATGTTACGTGAAGCTTGAAATGTGCTAGGCTTTTAATACGGTGAAATACACATGGAAATGTCATTTCTACCTCCTGTAACCCTAATGAAAGTAATACAATAGGCTGCAATTTTGCAAATTATCACCCATTTTTGCTAGTCAGCCTTTATGACAAGATAGATATTTCTATAGACTTCCCAAGAGGCATTTTATTTGTCACTGATATCTTTACTTAAAAACTGTCCAGGGAAAACTGAAATTGAAGAAGACTTTATACATCTCATCAAAAATAATTGTGTGCCAGGGAATTCAGTCTACAGTACAACAATGGAGATGGAAATTCAATTTAAATTGTCTCAGCTACTTCCTCTGACCCCAGCAGGTCATATATCTCTGAAGTCCCTACCTATCTTCTTGGGAGACAAAGTAATAGGATTAAAATTCTTTTCCTTCCTACTGCTTAGGAGTATCATTATTTTTCCATTATCTCTGTCAAAAAAATGGTGACTGCCATGCAACACAGCACAACTTATATGCTACTAAGTTATTATTATTTCATGTTTCTTATTTCAATATTCCCAAGACTCCTCAGTTACACTCTGGGCCACAGCACAAGAAGGCAGTGTTCAAACACAGATGTACAGTCCCTCCCCAGCACAGCAGAATATTCTGCCTGCTGTTTCTCCAGGATATTGTATGGTCCTTAAGAACTATGGTAACACAGTAAAACCTGAGACCAAAGAACTTACCTTTGCTGGTACAGGTTTATAAATTGTCTGCATTTATTCATGGCCTGTCTTAACAGAACTGTCACATGTCTTTCTGCATTTGTGTCCACAGCTTCATTTGAGAGTCCCAAACCATCCAGAATCCATCTCTGCCTTGTCATTAGATGCTGCTGTGCTGACTCCTTATGCGACATCTCATACTTCAGCTTCCTGTCAAGTTCTTCAATCTCCTAGAGGTTGAAAATGCATGATGATAAAAAGTTATAATTTAACTTGAAAGAACAAATTTGGAGTGAAGAAAAAAAATGATGGTATCAGATTTTCTGATATTACTTTATTCATTTCTTATTCTACCCAGCCACTTGCAGTCATTACACTTTTCAATTCATTGCACAGCTTCAGTAAACATGACTGGCATGTTATGAATATCAGAACAACGAGGAAAGCTACGACTCAATTTTCATTGTGTTAAAAGTCAATGCTCTCTGAAACCTTCCACTGTAGAGGACATCCAACAAGTACACTGCCAGCATGGCTGAGATCAAAACTAAGGAGCACCACCATTCAAATTCATTGGTAAACTGCATAAATCCACTGAAATAGCTTGAGAAACTCAGACTAACTAGTTTTAGTTATACCAAATTAACAGCTAATATCAAAGGGATTTAAGTTAAAAGGCAGTAGTAATTCACAATTGGTCTGATAAAGCTAGGGTTAAAATACAATGCTTTGAAAATCAAAAGGTTAAAACCCAAAGTTTTCAGGGTACTGGATCCCCCCTGCTAAAGATCTCTCTTTGGTCAAAAAGTCAAACTAGACACCAGAAGGAAGGCTTTGTATTCCCATTTCCAATGTCACTGTTGTCTCACCTCAACCTTTACACTGCTTACTATCTCAAAGCCTCACTTCTTAACTGGCACCTTTGAGGAAATGCTGAATTTTAATCTATTCCTCTGCCTCATCAGCTGTATTTAACTCAGCGTTAGCTACTCTAGGTCTCACTTCTGCCCCTTCTTCAATCCTTTTTCTTCACCTGTTCAAGGACAGAGAAGGTAAAAGTCACTTCTCTGAAAAGCCCCCTTGCACTTACTGCATAATAGGCAAAAATACTCTGTCTACAAACAACTTGCACTATTTCCTACAGATCAAATACAAATTTAAGCGAAACTGGAGGCATATAAGCATTTTAACTGCCATTCTATGATAAACTCTGTAGAGATGACCACATTAAAATTTAACAAGGAATTTCCACAGCAATAGCTATCTAATGATGCCCTCTAGCAAAGAGGTTTTTCTCAAAAACCCATTTTATTTGTTCTACTCCAATGCTCTCCCCAAACCTCACTTGGATGGTTTCAAATAGCAGATGTAGAAAAAAAAAGTCCTTGTGAATACGGAGCACTGAAGTATTAAAAAAGGATTAGAAAATTGGCACATATCAAGTATGTAATAAATATGGTGAAGGGAAGAGGTTTTTTCCAGATTTTCTACTATTTTAACTGCATGAGTGTGCTTGGAGGGAGATAGGTAGAAGGCTACATAGATAATCTCTAAAAACTTGACAGTTGAAGCATATCATGTGGTTATGGGTTTTGCATATGGACAGCATTATAACATGAGCAATTCTGTAAGACAGTCACAACAATTTACTATTCCAGTCAGGACTCCCAACCACTTCTTAACTTTCTTTCAATCAGTAAGATATTAAGTTGCCACCAAAATACTACTCTTTCTGACTGCACGCAACTATAACAAAAATAAAAAATAATAATACACAATCTTGCTTGGCGCTAAGACTTTCCTTCTCTTAATGTCTTTTATTGAATGCATTTAAGTGCACATACTCACAGAAATTAAAGCCTGGGCCACCAGACAAATCAGCAGCTAAATCAAAGATACTGTAATAGTTACTATTTCCTAATAGGAAGTTTTCTTTTAACAACTACATTACTTACAGGATTATGTGCTTCTAAAATCCGAATACATTCCAATTTTGATAGGGTTTTTGATGTGTTCAGCTGTTCAAAGAGCAAAGCTTGCACATTTATGATAGCAGTATACAGCTCTAGCATTTTGGATTTTTTAACAGTCTTTTGAAAGGCTAAAGAAGCAATATACTCTCCAAGTTTATTTTCCAGATTGAGCAGGTGACACTCTTTTTCAAGCTGCAACTCGTACTTAATCTAGAAAAAAAAATACCAAAACACAAATGATAGAAAGATTAACAGAAACTCTTAGATGCACATTTATGATTTTGGCAGTCTGTAATTAACAAGCAGGATTATAACAGCAAAGAAATCAATGCTGTTATCTTATAATGTAATACGCTGTTTTAAGAAGTGCTTTTAACCTTCAATTCCAAGCATTTACTGTAATTTAAAAAAAAAAAAAAAATTACAGTACATTCAAATACTGTAAAGAGATCAGGCTTTCTTTTAGGGTAATCAAAACTTTAATATTAAATGCTAACCCAAAACAGAGGGTCTATATAATTTTTATTATAATAAAATTAAAAGCTAGAAATACAAATAAATCTATGGTTAACTATGGTTAAATGGTAAGATAAATACACCCTTCTGTTTAGAAAAAACATGAAACTTATAAAAAGACTATATTTAGTTTCAAATTGGCAAGTGTCAGTTAACACTAACTGATGACATTCAACCTACTATTCTTTGAGCAAATAACCAAAAAATCTTCTTATATAAAACAAAGTTAAACTGTAAATCAAAAGTCTATTGGCAATGGATTTCAAATAAGATTAAAACTGGATTGGATCAACATCAAACAGCATAAAATCAACGTGATTTAACT
The DNA here is from genome assembly GCA_013397175.1 of Platysteira castanea. NCBI lineage: Eukaryota > Metazoa > Chordata > Aves > Passeriformes > Platysteira > Platysteira castanea. The sequence continues at coordinate 465,085 of VYXC01004499.1, forward strand.
CAGTAACTGTGTTGCTGCCACACATTTGATGGAACATCCTCAGAAACTACTCAAGGGTGAAAGGCAAGTGCAGCATGTGCAGGCACACGATCCAGTGCAGCGTGACTGATGAGCTCTCCATGCTGTACCATTGACAGCCAAGGACACTGCACGGTGACTATTTTTCCATGGGACAACGTGTATAGCAGCCAGCTGCAATTGCCTTCTTTAGATGCTTCCATCTGAGCTTGTCACTCTAAGCTCCCTCCACACTCAAAGAAAAGGAAAAGGTACTTCTCAGTTTCATATCCTAAAAAATGGGTTTCCACTGACATGTAAGGTGGATGTCTAGGTTAGACACCAATGGCTACACTGCATATCTAACATTTAGGTACCTGAATCTTCAAAAAACATTAAACAATTACCAGTTTGTTTTTATTCTCTTTCCCTCTACTATTCACCAAGGCCCAAAGGATTGTAAGAGAGAGGACACAGACAGAGAAAGCACATAAAGCCCTGAGAGCTCCAACTCCACTACTTGGTGTTGATATCACCTGCTGCCCCACATGCCCATCCATACACTGTTGGGTATCAAGAGCACAAGGTTTTTCATCACTCCATCTCTAAATTCTTTCTTCATCCTGACAAATCTGATAGGTTTCACAGCACACCAAAAAACCCCAAAGCAACCGCAACCATTTTCAGAAATCAGCATTTTCAGAAATTTCCAGTACTATGTATTTTTACAGCAATGCTCAAATAACTACTGCCTGTGACAGAATGGAAGAACCACAGTCATCAAAGGAGGAATGTCAAAACCTTTTAAAGTTTTGGTCAAGTTTACTACCACCATGGCCTCTGAGAGCAGATTTGCATTCTATGGAAAAGCATTTATCCCATCAAGTTTGGCCTCTTTCTTAAAGAGCAGGTGGAGATGAGCTTGGCTATTTAACTTGGATGTGTACATGGCTAGTACCTTAGCACAGTAGGCATTCTGTGGTATCCCTTTGTACATTCAATCTCCCCCATTATACCAGTCTAAAAATAATAAAAACCAATACTGATTTCCCTGTTGGTGTGAACTAAACACCAGAAAGGTCAACTGTAGTCCTTACACACTGTATGACTTCCCATTGGCACAAAACCTGATTTTGGCCATCAGAATATCTTTGCACAAATCGAAATTGTATGTACTAAAGACATTAAAAACCTTGCCAGCTTCCTATTCACATTAATCACAATTATACATCATTGACTCTATTTATGATTAGTTTTAAAAGAGAATTTACAGATATTTTCACCAAGTTTTTAGACACCTAAGATGATAAATATGGAATATGATGCCCAGAAATTTTTTCTGGAAATATTATTGATAAGAGACTTGCTAAGAGTGTCTGTGTATCATACAAATTCTATTATCCAGTAGAGAGAGGTAAATGTAAAATGTGATATATGCTGGTGATATTCTCTTGCTCATGTGATATTCGCCAGAGCTTCCACCACATCATCTGGAATATCTTTCAATGCAAGAGATAGATTACCTTCAGGAAATCTTTCCTACTAATTTGAACTAAACCAATAACAAGTCAAGAATAAGAAATCATCCTATAGACACAAACTGGAGGCAGATTTATTTTCTTGATACTTGTAACAAATCTCCATCTTAAAAGACAGACACTGTCTCTGAACATTACTGTTAATCTAACAAATCAATCTGGAATAATGCAGGTGTGACACTAAATAGTAAGTAAGCATATGGGTTACAAATAAACATATGGCATATCTGGGTTACAAGGAGAATTAACTCAAGAGATTGTACTGGCATTATGGTAACCAAAATGATAAAAACGAAGCTCTTATTTTGGAATACAGGAGGCAGATATTTATAGTGAAGCAAGATAGTCAAAACTGGGAATCTACAGAACAAGAGCTGAGCTGTCTTGCAGTATTTGCTCAAAAGAAAGATGACATTTACTCTAGGATAGATCCAGAAGTACCTATTGCTTTTTTCTATGTTTCAGTTTTTTGTAGGAATAAAGTCATTAATAATAATAGTTTAATATATGTATCTTCTATGTTCTTTGCAACAAATCCATTAAAATGAATTTGAAGCCTTTTGATTTCTATTAAGTGCTTCACAATGAAAAGGAAGTAGCTTTAGCATCTCCCATTTAAGCTCACAGCCCAGCAGTTCACAGATATTCGAAATCAAAGACAAAAAATCCCACAGAACATCCTACAAGCCACAACTTTGATACAGATTGCACAAGACAGAAAATACCACCCTAACTCAGGTTTTTTTGGTGAGGCACATATTTAAAACGTTAAAAATCATTTTCTCCAAAAGCCTGTGCACAGGACTAATTTGTCAGTAAGACTCAAGTTTTTGGCTCTGAAAGGCACACTGAATTAAATGTTATATGACTGATCACTGTGACACAAGACAATGTTTCAGAGCTATACTGCCCAACTGTCCAATTTTAAGGTCTCACTGACTTGCCCTCACCCCTCTTTTCAGTGGTGAAAGTTGCTGCACTACTACATGATTCTTAAAGAGAGGATGGAATGGAAGTGAGTCCTTAACAGTTAAACAGACATGTTGCCAAATACCAGAAAAAACAGCTTCTAAACAAAGGCAAGGAGTTTATATCCAATTCAGCCAGCAATACTTTGCTGCCAACAGCTGCTGTCTAGCAAGGTGTTAAGGGAGATTCACTGCTACAGCATCACTGTACGGGGCAATACATGTCAGAAATGAACCAGGCTGGACAACTACCACCACAAGTCATCTTTCAAAACTTGGGCTACTCTGAGTTTTGAGTTTACTTAAAAGCTGCAAAATGATGGATGATAACAGCCAAAGTTTTGGCTGCCAGAGACTAAATAATTTATGATTTTCATTACAATAGCACCTATCCAAGGAATGTGAAAAAAATAATCAAGCAGATTTACCTGACTAGGAATAAACAGGTCCATTTTCAAAAGGACTAACGCTTCAGAGTATACAGGATGCTCCCTATTCAGCACGTGACACAAGCTTCTTAACTATCAGAAATTACCGCAACACTACTAGAATGAATGAGGTCTGACAACATGCACACACTGAAGAATCATCCTTTTCTTCATCCCTTTCTTTTATTTACATGTCTAAGACACTTCCTGCCAGAATACACATTTTCAACAATATCTCAAGAAAGGAGAACATAGATGATTAAGGTATGACTAGCTTTATATGCCAAAAAATTATTAAGTAATACCTGAAGTCTGCCTTTGTGGTTTAGAACCAGGATGTGTTTTAAAACTTTAAAAATATAGATTTAAAAAAATTCCACAGGAATGTTTTGACAAGTGTGCGCACACAACTGAATGTACAGTCTGCTTCTTCACAGGAGGCTCAGTTTCAGACACAAGAACTTTAAATTAGTTATAGATATGTGAAGTCTGGGAATGGATGAACAAATAATGAATAGATGAACGAGTAAATGAATTATCACTTTTAGTGTAAGTTTGAACCCATTAAAATGAATAATGAAGAAGGATGGAAATGCAGTTTAAGAAGTCAAGTTCACTTCTAAGGAGGATCAAGAATGTACACTTTAATTGTGCCTGAATTGAAAGGCAAAAGAGATGCCACTAATGACAGAAACACTTATACTTTTATCAAACAGCATGAGATTTTTACAATATGTTCAGTATATTCCATGAATCCTAACATTCATGGTCCAAACTGCAAAAATAGATAGTATTTGCATATTACTAGGTATGAAGCCTTACATTAAACATGCCAAAAATACAAGGGATAGAACATCTCTCCTGAAGGAAGGCTGACAGAATTGGGGTTTTTCAGCCTGGAGAAGAGAAGGGTCAGAGGACACTTTACTGCAGCCTTTCAATACTTAAGTGGGAAAGATGGGAATAAACCACTCAGCAGGGCCTGCTGCAATTTTTTTAAACTATTAAAGGGTAGACTTAAACTAAATATAAGGAAGCAATATTTTACAACTGCTGGAAACATTTAACCTTTTTGAACATACTTATTCTTATGTATTTTAAATTAATATTAAATTAATATCAAGTATTTTAAAATAAAAAGAAATATTTAACAATATTTTACAATGAGGGTGGTGAAACACCTTCAACATTTTAGAGTAAATTAACTCCCCTTCAACAAACAAAATGTGCATTACTCAACTGGTATTACTATCTACTGCTTGCCACAGAAAAGCATCTTCCTGACGCTTGCCAGCTCTGAAACCAGCCACACAATTGGAACAACAACAGTTATACCAGGTGGTGCATATAAAACTGGAACAATGAAGCTTAAAGAAGCTAACTTTCCAATGTTAAAACAAGATTCTAATAAAAACGTAAGGCGGTATTAACACCAAACAAGTATTCAGTACTTTTTTAACTCTAGAGTTTAGCCCATAATCTGATGTACTTTCAAGTAACAGTACCAAAGCCCCCTGAATTTTGAAGATCAGGGCATCAGGTATTGAAGTCAAAATTTAAATGTCTTCATTAGAAGATCAGAGTATTCTTGGACCACAGTTATTGAACTAGTGAAGAGTGCTAGAACACACTTGCCTCCCTGTTCCAGTCTTGCCCAAGCACCTGCTCTCACTTTCAAATACTGGGTGCTAGACTAGATACACATTTGCTTTTATCATCTGCAAACAATACAAAAATTGTGTTGCTCGCACATAAAAGTGAAATTATTTCTGAATTAAAACACTGACCCAGTATTTTTCATTTTTCAGGATACAGGTATCAAAAGCATAAGAAAGAGGTATAGAAATAGCTTTTTGTCCATATTGGTACTAAAATTGATAGTCTAATCACTTTTGAAATTACTTTTCCATCTACCAATTTTAATTACCAGTGACACCTGCTTGTTCTGTGTAGCTCTTATGGCAGTGCAGCAACTATGTCTAACAAACAAACTTATCATTGCAATCTCCCTCTGACATACAAAACTTACATTACCCATATTGCACACGTGAAAGATCTCTTGGAACATCTGCTAGCAGAGAAGTAAAAAGCCTTCAAAATCTCATATTAAGATCAGCACCACTCATTTCTTGAGAATTAACTTCAGACTGAGGCTGCGTGTCTTTAAAAGGTACCCACCAGAATCAAGATTTCCTTTCAATTAGCTCTGTACAAATAAACTCAGATCCTACCCAAAAAGCTTTTGGATCTAAGAATCCGTTTTTGGGTTTTCAGCAGCATTAGTAGATGTCCAAGAACTAAATGCTGCTCAACTGAAGCATGCATTGAAGTACCTTCCATGTTTTGAAAGTTTTTCTAGAAAACCACAGAATCTAGGGGAGTCTTGCAATCTTGCACACACCAAGCCCCAGATAATTGGAAGAAAAAGGGGTGAGACATGAAATCAGTTCTGTAACTACGATGCAAAAATTAAAACAAAGCAAAAACTCTTCAGCTTAAAATACATCTTGATAAATTCAGGCAAGAGTAGGGAGATGCATCATGCCACTACACCTTACACCTTTTTTATCTGGTTCTTATTCACACTGACAGAATACTGTCATTCTTAAATTACTGAAGATCTAGGTTTTGATCTCAATCCAGAAAGGTTTGTACTTACCCTATTCAAATTTTCACCTTTCACTGGTTCTTCATAAGTTAAAATTTTCTCCTGTAAAGATTTCTTCAGAATATCTAACTTATTTCTATTTCTGGATCCTGTTTTTCCCATTTTAGAATGCTGCTGTAACAAGATGAGCAAAAATGTTTTATTTTTAAGAGGTATATGAGGATGTTAGTGTTAAGATTATTACTTGCTATTTTTGGCATATCCACCAAATAATGAAACACTTGGCAAATATGACTTTCACTGAGAAAGTATTTCTGAAATGAAAGTGCTGCCTGTTCATTCAGAAGATTCCTTTCAGACATTCAGACAAAGTAAGAATTTTTTAAAAAATTTCTTTCAAGTAGAACTATATATTCATCCTTTCCACGAAAACTGGTAGCATATAAATTTGATTTTAAACAAGCTTTACCAGTGATAGTAAGATTTTAACTGATACATTGTCTCCTCAGCACAGTTGAAAATGAACAAAGAATATTAATTTAAGATCTACATTGTTTTCAACACATAGTCTATGAATCACAAATGAACCATGATAATATTAAGAGGCACCGTTCCATGTAATCAAATTATTCTTGACCTTTCTATTTCTTTACAAGAATACCAACTAAGTATATGTACTCTTGGGGAAATGATAACATCTGTTCAACTGTAAGGTTTTGCAAAGTCATTTCCCTCCTTTAGCATTTTAGAAACTATTAAGGCTTTGAACTATTAAGGCTAATTCCTAGTACAATTAACCCAAGGTAGTTCACATGTTTAGAAAATATAACCGAACCAAAACAAAGCAAGGGCAAGTCCTTCTTTTTAAGAAGGTATAAGACACAGTCAACACAGGAAATGCTTTTTGTCCCCCTGCTTTATAGGAACTGAAAACCATTTATAATTCCATAGCTTTTACACTTTACTGAAGGAATTAAACACCTCTCACACAGTTCTTTAAAAAGTGCCTAGACTTGATAGGCAGATAGACTCCTCATTGGAAATATTCCTCTAACTTTGAGTATGCCTCATCTTCTACGTATTTAGATGTGGGGAAAAAAAAACCCCAAACTGTCTGCATACACTTAAATCTTCTGCAAACAAGAAACAGAAACCATGCCCAATTTCTTGCCAAGAAAGGCCATCTAATTCAGGAGCTTTACTTTCCTAAACAGACAAAACAATGTAGAAGATTCTTTTTCAGAAACTCCCGAAACTTTCACAAAAGCAGCAGAAATACACTGGTGTATGTGAAAAGAAACTATCCAGCTGCTGCCCAAACAATTATCTTTTAAGTCCACTGATCCATGCAGACAGGAAAAATGTACTCTGCTGTCACACCTATGCAGAAGCTACAGACCCAGATCTGCAGCCAACGCCAGCAGCCACAGGTACACCCAGGAATCCCTTCCACATCCCCACACTGATCCCACGCTGTTCCCACCTGTTTGTTGGTCATTGCTAAATTCTGCTCCACCTTCAGCACCTCGGTGTCCCTCTGCTCCACCTCAAAAGCCTGAAGCAAGGTTCTTGCTCTTATCTTGGGCCAAGCCAAGCTGCTGTCCACCTGAGAGAAGCAGCAGTGCAACTCTTGCCTCATTCTAAGCAACTCCTCTTCTGAGAGCGAGAGGGGTAAACTTAGAAGTTGCCTGTTAAAAAAAACCAAAAACCGTTTGTTGTTCGATGATTTAGGCAATAGCACTTAAATTGTAAGAGACATGCACACAAATACTTAACTTAGTAGGGATCAAACTTTTTTTGGTCTATTTCATATATCAGTTAGTGATTCCACATGCAGCAATGAACTGCTCAGCATGTACAAAATATCCTTGAGGATACCCTAAATTCTGCACACAGAACTTTCTGGACTGTAAAACTTCATTTTCAAAGGAAAACAGCATTAGAGTATTTAAAAAATAAGTTAATATTTTTAGCACATTTCCTATGCATAGAATCCTTCCACCTCTTCAGACAATACAATCCCTGAACTTCAGCTGAAATCAAGACAAAAGCTTCCCATAAAGCCTCCCCGTGCTGTTTCCCAGCACTCAGCAGTCACAGCTACTGAGAAGGAAAAATAAAATAAAAATCTCTCTCTATTATGAACACTTACATCATCCCTTCCATCAAAAAGTCACAAGGGTTTGTTTTGTTATTTGTAAAAATGCTTTCTGCAGTCTGAAAAACACAATATATTTTAGGAGTAATTTGAATTATTCAAAGTTCCCATTTTATAGAAGTATATAGAAGTAAGGTTCTCAACAGATTTCTAACGAACTGATCATCAGGTCAAGCTGAAGTTGACTTAAAAATAAAGCATACTCAATTCTGATTAACCTTAGGCTACATTTATCTTCTTACCTGGCTTATCTTACTTCCTTAAGAATATTTCCTTAAGAATATTTCATAAAAATAGCATAGTTTTATTTGTTTGGAAATTTCCCTTATTTTGCAAAAAATTGTTTGCATTTAAAACATGAACAGCATGCTTTTTAAAGAGTAGTTTTCATTGAAAAATGTATTATACTGCATGTTTCATTAGTACTGGTACTTTTATTCAATATATAACAGGCCTATACTACCTCATCAAGTATTTGAGTTTAGAAATCCTTTTTTCTTTCTACTGATTCAGCAAAGAACAGTTAGATGCTTAATTAATACATTTTTAATGCATGAGGTTTTTCCCTTCAAAGAATTACTCATTTTAAGACAAGACTACTCCAAATGATCATTTATAGTATTGTTAACCATGTGTCATCTTGTCTTAGACTCATGGAAGAAAATCCATGGTATAAGTCCATCTAAATAGACATATAGACAGAGATACGAAATAAAATACAGCAAATAGTTTTGCCATGTCTATATTTAAAAAGGACTTTAGGCATTAACAATCTTCATAAATATTTTGGACAAACCCATGGTCTCTTTGATGAGCAACAAAAATGAAAAGTTATGATTCAAAATAATTCTTTGTGATAACTAGATAGCAGATGAGAACATAAACATGAGAGCTGGCATCTGTCATCAAAATACTGTAACTGACAGATAATGGACTGAAAGAAGACAGTGACAGATTTTAAGGGGCTTTTGAAGGACAGTTGTTGTTGCATCTTTTTGCATATATTTTCCTGCATTTTACTGAAAAAAACGCAAACAGCTTTCTGTTGCTTCAAATAAAGATAGCATCTAACAAATACGACAGGCACACTGCAGTTTGGAACACAATTATTATGGAATTCTAAGTTAAGAGACAGGAAAGTCCTGCTGGGTCTTACAATCTACTCCCATACTCCTGCAGATCTGCTGTCGGCGATGTAAACAAGAGATAGTAAGACAAGCTAGAAAATACATATAAATGACTCATAGGAAAGTATTTAAAATGCTGAATAGAATACAAAGCCCTTGAAATTAGAACCAAAACAGTGGGGAAAAATGGAATTCTTTTTTTTAACAAAACCAATGTAATGGGTAAAGTTTCTTTTTATATTCCTCTTATATGGTTTTACAACATGTGACAGGAAAACTTACAAAGATTCTGTCTGGATATAACTGCCCATACAAATTTATTTTGTTTTAAAGAAGAGGTATGAAGGAGAAACTTTTACTAGTGTCCCTTTTTTTCCTCTTTTTTTCCCCCTACCTGTTCAATCTCTTATGCTTGGTACATTTTCTTCAGAGCCACACAGCTTATTATAGGTTTGCCTGTTCCAGTTGCTTCCCCTAAAGCTGCAATTTTATTTTTTCATGTTCCCATGTCTCTAACAATGTCTCTTATTAAACAGACTTTGTATAGGAAATGTAGTACTGCAAATATTCAGGCAATCTAACAACTGGACATAAATGTACTTGAAAGCTAAGAACAAATGCTAATGAACATTCTCTGAGCTCTCAGAGACCTTGCTGCCCACTCTGAGAGGCACAACCACTCCTGGCCACAGCCATGGGCTCTCCCTGTGCAAGGTCTCCCAACTGTGGCAAGGCCACCACCTGCTTTCCCATCTCTTGTAGCAAGCAGCAATGGCCATAACACTTCCAGCAGCCAGACCTCCTCTCTGCAGCACTGCCTGTGCCATGATGCCGGCCTGGCTCAGGGCTTTGTGCCAGGGGCACTCTGTCAGCAGGCCAGAGCAGCCGAGTCTGACGCACGGAGACATGAGCTGGACAGGCAGGATACTGCACTGTGTACTTAGGGACTGTGTGGAAATCCTGTGGCAAAGCTTAAAACAAACCTGATGAGTAAGGCTTGACTTGTGGCTAGGAGGAATATACTGAACTTGGACTTGGGGCCAATAAGGTCTGACATACTAATTGGCATTTCCAAAGTGTGGAACCCTGAAGAACAGACTAAGAATAACAATGAAAGATGTGTAAGTGACACGTCTCATGAAATGAATGGAAGTATAAAACCTTCATTCCAGACTTTTAGCTTCAAGACTCTGCTTCCTGGGATTTCCACTGCAGTGCTCACCCACTAGTGCCACATGGGCTGAGCGCTTGGAAACTTTTTTTTTTTATTTAAGTGCCCAACAGAGAACTATCATTAGGAATTACAACTGGACAGGTGTGAAAACTACTAGTTCTCTTCTATTTGCAATAGTAACTAAGAAAAGAGTGCAGGGAGATACTTGCATGAATATTGATTGTTCCCAGCTCCTGGTTTTCTTTTGTTCTGAAATGCCTGTTTCCAGCTCTTGGCTTAGCTTCTGCCTGGTGAGCTGAAGCAGCTCTTCAGCAGCCATGCTCTTGTCATGTTCTTCCCTTTCAAGCTGTCCACGTTTAACAACCATCTCTTTTTTGTGCTCCTCCACAGCTTCTAGCAGGAACAACTTAGGCACATTGAGCTTGACCAGCTCGTGCACAAACACTCCACACTGAACACGTTTAAGCTCTTCAATGGCTTTCTCTGTTACGTTAAATAGAAGCTCTTTCAGCTCTTCACTGGCCTCATTGTCAAGCTTTTCAGTAAGTTCTTCAAATTCAATGGTGTGATCACTCAGAAGATTTTTCCAGTGTCTCAGGTAGTGAGAGATCTCATTAGTAGTTTTGAAGGGGTCTCCAAGTGACAGCTGCTCCTTCTGATGCTCTTTCTGCTGATTCATTTACCAAGAAGAGGAATAACGTTAAGAAAAAGGAACATCTTGAATTCTAGCTCCTTAAGTATGGATTTCACAGCAATGGAAAATTTCATGCTTTTGCTTTTCCACATCCTTGAAACTGCTTTTCAGTGTCCAGAGGCTTACCTAGCCCTCAACAGATTGGCTTTGTGAGGACCTAGGAGGTCTCTGATAACTCAAACTATTGTTAGATACAAGAGCTGTGATAATATGGATTGTTGCTAGATAGAGAGCTAACACCTAAACACATGCATGATCATGTGGTTTGACATAATCTCAGGTAGCTAAACTTCAGTGATCTGGAAGCATTCCAGAAGTGAATTTGGATCAAATAGCAAAGAAGGAAAACAATTTTAAAAAATGAGTGAAAAAATAAATTTGAGTTGATCTTTTTTTTTTTATTTTCCCCATCTTGCAATTTCATCAGAAAGCTAAACCAAAGCTACCTACACTGAGAATAAACATAACAAATGATGTCACCATCACCAGGCCTGTTGTCTATGCTCACACTGGTATCTGTTAAAGAGCATAAAGCACTGAAACACATACTGCAAAAGATAAGATCAACCTCACCTAATTTGGGTCATCTAAAAGAACTGCTACTTAATTCATGATAGTTTTTTCTACATCTTTTATGCAGAGAAAGGTAACTTTGAAGTATACCTTAGGACAACAACTCCCTTTCAGATCACCTGCAAGTCATCTTACATTATGAGATGACTTGTATGTTTTAGAGTTACCTTTGATTTGATTTTTAGATGGCTGAGGTGACATGAGTTCTACCAAAAGCAACCACAGGTAGAGCATCTTTTACATAGTTTTGGTTTGTAGTTTGAATTCTAACTGTGCTGTCAAAGTCACTCAGGTCACACACAGCCAGGAAACCCACAGAAAATGGTGACTGTCCCCTGAGCCATCTCCCTCACCAACTCCTGAACCTGAGCTGGCTTTTGCCTGTTTGTGTGTTACAGAGACTTGTCATGACCCCCTTGGATACAGTACACTAAGCAGACGGGCTTCAGAAGTTTCTCCAGCTAAGTTGAAGTTAAGTTATTTCTTGCAGGTTTTTCTAAAAGAACAGCTATGAATTACTGCATGACTAATATAGAACATGATGGTACAGAGCTGAAGCCAACCAACACGTATTTTCAACCATGCTCCTGGCAGTGTTGACCTCTGTTGTAAGAACTATATTTTAGTTTTCAATTAATTCAATTTCTAATTCATGATAAGCTCCATGAAAATAAATACACTGAAAATAATTACCTTTTGCAGCATTTCCCGCCTTCGCTTGGTAATGAGTTTCTGGCAAAGCTTCTGCTTTTCTTGTTTTAAATCATGATCAAATTTCTGTTTAACAAAATTAATTTCAGTCTCAACTCGGTCCAGCAGCAGTCCCAAATGACTTTCAGGTAGATGACCTGCTCTGTAATAACAGTATTTGAAGCCTGTTATCCCAAATTCTTAAGAGCGAAAGGATATCTGAGGCAATTAGTATCATAAAAAAAGCTCAGCAAAATAGACACACAGAATGATCTTTGTTTCTTTAGCAGTGACACCTGGGAGAATCAAACAAGGAAGGGGATAATAGAAGGACAATCTCAGAGACAAGCGCAGAATTGAGGCAGTTTGTGAAGGTGTATGGAAAAGAAACAGGAAGAAGGATGAAAGGATAGAAGGATGGAAGGAAGGATGGAAGGAAGGAAGGAAGGGCAACTGCAAAATCAATTTCGTATGAGTTTGTAATGCGATATTCAAATGAGACATTTTAAACCTTATATATTATGCATATTTAATTTTTTCATGTAATGTCCCTGGAATGCGATTTTATATCTTTTACAACTCCTTCTCATGATTAAAAACAAATTTCTCTTTAAAGTATGTAATCAAGTAAAAAGAACAAAAAATTATTTTTAATAGACAAAGCAATCATATCTACAAAATATTTATATTCAGACTTCCAAGTAAATTTACATCAGAAGAATTATAAAAATTTCAAAATAATAGCGAACTTCAATTATTTGAATCAGCAAATTGTTGGTCATAAGCCCATGGTGCTCTCAAATGGAAGTTCAAGACTATGGTCTACCTCCTGTTGCTACAGAATTTCATGTCAAAGGGAAAATAAGATCTAAAGAGTGCCGGCAACAGTTAAAAAGATCTCCCTCTCCACAAATTCAAATTGAATTTCAGAACTTACCTGCTATTACATCTACACTACAAGTTCCCCAAATCTTTCTTATTCAAAAGAAGAATAAAGAACATCTTAATTCAGACCAGGCTGTTGGACACTCATGAGTTATACTTTATATTAAGCACAGTGGACTTAAAAATGTGGTGTTGAAAAGGTCAACAGGAAACTTCAAATTGAAAGCTCCAATTCCTGACCTGGACCTGGATGTTATTCAGACACCTTCTAGTTTATTTATCCAGTCCCCCCTTTTTTTGAAGACATAAACATTATACACAGAGCCAGAACTCAGATGAATCCAGGGCTTTCAAGGTTCCATTACAATGTGATACCTGGCCCAATTCCTAAATTAAAGTAGCAGCTAAATGTGGTAAGCAAGCCCTTCTCCAGAAATGAGAATCTCATTTCGGTTTATTAGGATTTATTGATACTGTGACAACTTAATTCCAGCCAAAATCCTCAAAATAAGAGCTAAAATAAAGCAGAAGATTAGCATAGTAGCTTGTTTGCAGCCATGGCACTGTAACTGTGGTGGCCAGATCCCATAATTCATACCTCTCCATCTTCTGCTCAACCATTCACAACTATCTGACCAAGCTATGAAACATCATCCCCTATATAATGCATGTGCTGGATAGAAACTGAGATGTGCTTTATCACAGTTATGTCAATAAAAGAGATCCTCCTTTTGAAGAGCTTTTTCAAAGTCTATCTATTGCATTTCTTTAATCTACAAAGAAGATTAAACTACCTCTCAGTATATTGGGAGTAATCTACCAAGCGTCATTCTTGGCCAAGTAATTTCTGCCTTGAAACTAATCAATGCTAAAATTCAGTGTTATGTCAAAAAACTCCCCAACAGCACCAAGTTTTTAGCCCATATTTGGTAACTCTTAAGCCTTGCCCCTCCTTTTTGACTGAACCCAAGGCAAAAGATATGTGAATAAAGGTAATTAATTATGGTGAGGAAGCGAGGAAAGATAGTAACTAAGATATTATTTTTAGCACCTTCATCTTTTCTTGCACTAAGGAAATAAACCCAGGCTTGCTGCATCTAATTAAAATCCCTGTCCAGAGCAGTGAAAAGAGTCTGCAGTAGAAAAAGATAGATGTGCTGGAACCACACAGCAAATGAAAATTTAAGGGAAGTTAAGCAACACAGAATGATAGTAAGATGATGTATAGCTATCTATTTTTAGGATTAAAAAAAAAAAGGGTCAACATTATTTCTTGATTTGATTTATTTAGAGATCCAGTACGTTCACAGCTAAAACTGTAGGCGATGCAGTATCCCACCACAGAAGCCTATGTCAGTTTATGTGCCAACTTACATTAACTGGTGTTACGGTAATTCCTAAAAGGCTCAATCCTGGCAAGACACCTTCATTTCTGGCTTCATATAAGTACGATATAAAAACAATTACAGTATTAGGAATAAAAGATGGCCTGGTCTGAAAGGACTCTGAACAGAAATGCAAAAAACAAAAGAGAGGAGAAAGCTAATGAGACAGCATAAACTGTATGATAAACTGCCCGGTCTCAGCACACCAGACATTTAATCACTGAAGCAATATGCAGGCACATGTCTTCGAACAAAGAGAATTTTAATGAAGGACAATGGTAATGGTAATGGTAATGACAAGGACGTTGAAAGGGAGATCCTCCCAAAGGCAGTGAGCACCAAGGAAGGTACAGAGGTGAAGTGTGTAGCCAACAGCAGTGGTATCACAGGTCAATTAGAGAGAGATCTTGACTTCTCTGTATTGAATGAAAGCCAGCAAATTAAGGAGCAAACACAGAGTGAGGGCATGAAAGTAAAAAGCAGGACTTTGTATTTGATGTTACAGAGAAGGGATGCTGGACCCCAGCAAAGCAAAATTGCTTCATGAAAGCTAGAGAAGGCACAGGAGCATCACTACAGCAAAAGGGAGATAGATATGAAGTAGAAAAGTTGAACAGGCCTGAATGAACATGGAAGCTGAATCACATCACTATACAGGAACTACACATAGAGAACTTGAATGACTCTGCCCATGCTACTCCAGCTACACCAGGATTTCACCTGCTGAATTGGCATCTTGCCAGTGCCCAGATCAAAATTCATGTAATAATAATAAAAATTCAGGGCAATAAATGCCCTCCCTACATAGCAGAGTGCTACAAGCAGAAAAGGTTTTAAGAGATTATTAGACAACTTCATACTGATGCCTGACTGCTTGAGGCATTCACATTCCAACACCGACTTCCAGAAATGTCCAGCCAAGATACCGTTGGAAAACTACTTTCTATGGACAAGGTCCATATAAATGGTGATTATTAAGAAGAATGAGACCAGCACAAGGTGCTTGTTTCAATCTTTTGAGAGTCCTTTGACCACTTTACAAAAACAATACACATGAAATTCTTTAGGTCTTACAAAAATTTAAATTTTGGGAGAAATTTATGAAGAAGCTTGCAATTGTTTGTACCTAGTGAGTCACAAGAACTGGATTTAATTTTTAAGAGACTGAAGAAGAGAGAAATTCCTTGTGAACAAGAAGATACTGGCAAAAGAACAACACATTACAGATGCTATAGTTTAAAAACATCAAGAACCTTGCACCTCTGTGGATAGCAAGAACAACCCAGGGTAAACACTGCCTCAAGTACCGCCCTTTTGCCCATTATTCTTTAAGAAAAAATATGAAGAGTGTATGTAGACATCCCTCAGATCCATGATTATAGATTATATTTTAAAATCTCCTTTCCTGCCTTTTCACACGGCAGTCCAGGCTTGATTTTCGGAAGACACTCAGCAATCAAAAACTAGTCCTGACAAATGGGACATTTTATTTAAATACTGTATTTAGAAAACCCAGCTTGAAAACTCTGGCTGCTCTATTTCATTTAAAATGTTCACAGCCCTCCCTAGAATTGGTTTGGGTTTATTTTGTTTTTCATAACATTCATTTCTGGCCACACAGAATCCTTTTCATGTTAAATTTGAAATTGCCTTGCTGTCTGATGAATTTTAAACATACTACTAAGCTCCATTTTTAAAAGACTTCTCCCCTCAATATCCATCTGCTGGTTTATCACTGCATCTATCTGTGGTATATCTAATCTGTATTTTTCTCTGTTCTGCATTTAAAAATTCCATTTATAACAGTAAGTTTAAGGCACTCCATTATAAAGCTGGACAAAAAAGATTAAGATAGGTCTGTATCTATATTTAGACAAGCAGATTCAATGACAAAGTGAAAAACAAGGATACTATGGATACAAATTTAAAGTACCAGTCACTCAGACCAGACTTCTCTTGCTGCTCAAATTTTAATGCTCCAATTTGTAAACATTCCCAAAATCACTTTCTAGTTAAAAACTGAAATACAAGCCTGTATTATGTAATCATGAATTTTTCATGTGTGATACTGAGATACACATACCGTAGAAAATAAAACACTAGCAAATAAACTGAAATACTGCATTCTGGAGTTTTATAATCACAATACCTAAAGAATGAATTATAAGAGTTTGGCCAACATTTGTCTGAGAGGAAATACTGCTGCAGCAGGTGTTTGAAGTTACAAGAAATAACTAGTTCTAGGCCCAAAAAGCCAAATGGGATTGCTTCCCTACAAATGGTATCTCCAACTATTGACGTGTCCTTTGTCCACAGACAACCAACCACTGCATACTCTGAAAGTTTAATAGGAGAGTGCTAGAAAAATTATTTTTTCACCTTGCTAATAATGCTTGCTGCTTTTGGAAGTTTCTGGGTAGTTTGAGGGATTTTGGAAGGTTTTTAATACATTTTTTGGAGATGAGATCCACAAGGTCTTGATTAATTAGTACTATGCCTTTCCTCTCTGTTTCATAGTTGATTTGTTTTGTGACTGCTAGGTGCAATAACAGGCACTAAGCAATGGGTGAAACCAACTTTTCTACCTTGAGAAGTCCCAGTTGTTCACTGCAATGGTCACACAGTGAGGTTCTCACAAAGGCTTTTCACATAACTACATCATCTGTGAAAAAATCTCAGACCTTCTCATAATACAGTTTCAAAAAGAGGAATGAACTGATGGAAGGGAACTCTCTGTGAAAGACGTGTCTGAATTATATTTCCTGTTCCAGGACATTTTTGTCTTTGAGACACACAGCCATAGACCTTAGCAAAGTGGTGCAAGCCTACTGGAAGAAGCTCTCTCCAACCTATGAATCTGAAGGCTAAACTCAGGGAGAGTCAAGCTAAACTTAGGGTATGATTCCAATAAGGCAGCATGCAGGACAATCAAAAATAAAAGCAAGGAAAAGATACAAAAAAACCCAGATAAATTATTTTGTCACATCAACAGATGCAATCTTTGGTAGTTTTTAACAGACTTCGTGGTTCCTAATGTTAAATTACTTTTAAATTAAGTTAACATTTTGAAAGAAAAAACACACCATAATGATCAATGTATATCTTATTCTCTTAACGCACATTTCACATATTGTCAGTGACTAACATCAATACCAACACCTCAAATATACAAATAAAGCTGCATGCACAGGACCAACAGCAGCAGTGCTAGGTTGTTTTCCTGTACACATTTTCCTGTACACTGACACATTTTGCTGCCCTGGCAGGCTCCTCAGTAATCTCTCCATATGCCAAACCAATACAGTTCTCTGAATAGCATCTCGATGTCTCTCTCAGTGCTCCTCATAGTCACACAATTTCATATAACTACGTCTCTGTGTGTCTGCTAAGTCACCACTGCTACCTCTCCACCTTGATTCTGAGTATACTATCACAGAGTACTCAGTCAGCCAAGGTCTGGTATGATACCCCAAATAAATTATATGCATTACAACAGTCCATTTCCAGGTCTACTTTTTACTTGCCTGACCTTTCTTTTTAATTCCCTGCAAGAGGTGTATTCCTTGCTAGTCAAAATCCTCTGCAGCTACATTATTTATAAACTTAATCTACTTTCTTTAGAAAATATTCATGATTTTCAGCTTGGAAGAGAAACTGTACAGCTCCTCAAACATATCCAATCAAAAGTGAATCAAAATTGTTCTTTTCTGTTAAATCCAGATATTAATGCACAGTGAACACAGACAAATGGTCTTAACTGGTACATGTTGCAATGGACTCTGGTATGAGTTTTCACATGACTGATGACTATTCACACAAATAACGGATGTATAGAGACACTGAGAATCTTACATGAGTCTGGTTCCCATTGAAGTCAGAACTACAAACAGGTACTACATCTGCTTCCAGCAATTCATCTCTGTCCTGTACAAAGTGGATACAGGTAACAAAACCTCACCTTAGCACCTGCAGGGATTTAACTAACAAAGTCAACCAGTTACAAAATATTTTCTTAGAATTAACTAAAAGATAACATTTTTATGCAACTCTCCTGCTAGGTAACACAGCAAACAAGATTTTTGAAGAGTCTGTTGTCTGTGAGATAATGTAGTCAAATGGCTGACAAGAAAACAACTGAGATATTTACCTTTTCGTCCTGTTAATGAGAGTTGATATCTGGGCTGCTGCAGCATTTATAAGGGCAGAGACATGAGAATTCCTAGACTGTATCTTACTTATAAGATATTCTCTGTAAGAAAATCTTTTACTCAGATGATATTTTTTACACGCTTGCAAAAAATCCATTAGCTCTTCAATGTCACCCTACAAGAAAGAATGTGAACAAATGTGAACATTTAATTAGATGTAACATTAATTTTGGCTAACATCTGTGAGTATCAGACCAGATTTCATTAACAAGACAAAGTTGAAAAATGCTTACAAGTGTAACACAAAAAGCTTATATCAATTTAATGATCATATCAAATGATTATGGTTATTTTAACAATACAAAATAAATAATGTGCTGAGCTTTTGGCCTGATTACCTCAACACTGTGTGTACTTTCCTGAATAGCTAGTGCATATCCTGACTGCCCTGAGTTAGCAGGTCATTTGCTCAGGTATTCACAATTACATACACACGCAGCCCTACCAGTGTCAGCAGAACTGTTCTTTACAATGTACTGTATGATTAAGTACATAAGCAAAGAGTAACATTTTCAAAGGTGTCTAAATTGACTTCAAAGCCAATTTTAAAGCCAACTCTTCCACATATGTTGAGTACAGCATGGGGAAAGCCAAGCCAACTGCACACAGGCTGGCTTAGAAGTTCCTCCTTCCAACAGTGCAGAACAGGAGGGGTTTAGATACCTACAGATGGGTCTGGCAGAGACTAGAATTAGGCACACAATGTTCTATAGCATAAATAGCCAAGACAAGGTCTGACAGTTACATGACCCATGTCTGAGCAGCCAAAACACAGTCAAAACTTTTTTCACTTGCTCTACCTCTTTGACCTGTCTGCTTAACTATCTTCTGCGCAAGTGCTTGCTGCATCTCCTTCTCACAGTGGCCACGGTATAGCTTCTGTATATGAGGTTGGGCATCTGGTTTTATGAGTGGGCCTTACATGTTCTGACACCTACTTTCCAGATGTTGCTTTTTAGCCTCCACCTGCAGGTCCATAACAATCATACTCTTCCTCAAGAAGCAGCCAGAAGAACAATTCCCAGAACTTTTGTAATCTAGAACACTAACTTCCAACAAAAATGGAGGTAAAAACAAACAAACAAACAAACAAACAAAACCCCATGAGGAAACAATTCAAGGTATTCTGTTGCAAGAGGTTTAAAATGTAACTGAAAGCAAAACTAATGTCCTAAACATACTCTCCATCACCATCCCTGGATCCTATAACCTAGAGACCCTCAACCCCTCTCTAAATACAAAATCATAGTCCTTCAGACACAACACAATTTCAATAATCAACATATTTGGGTTGGGGGGCTCAGTACATCTTCTGAAGTATGTAAGAGCACTTGATGTCTAGGGGGTTTTGAACACGTGCATATACCTGAATATACAGTTTTGCAGCTGTCTAGACATGCAAATAAAGGCATTATAATTCTTAAAATACTTTCTAAGAAAGTTAGTTATGAAAGTGATAACATTTATCCTGAAACATTTCTTGAAAGTTACTGCAGGTCTGTATTTTGTCTTCAGGTTAGGAATGGAGATATCATCCTATTACCTGTATTTTAGAGTAACCTTCCACTAATGTTTTAGCTGCTTCCAACTTCAGTTCTCCCTTTAAACTGGCATTTGTTATCTGTGTAAAAAAGATAGTATGGAGCTCCTTTCTTTGGGTAACAGCCAGCTCTCTATAAGCCTTTGCAAAATATTCCTCCTGCTTTACGAAAAGGAACCTCTTCAGGCAGTCCTGCTCCAGTCTGTGAAGTCTATCCAGAAGACTTCTGTATTCTACAGCAGGCTGCAGAGAAGAAGGAAATAAATACATCAGAAGTGATTTTCAGAATTCAACATATTTTAAAGTATCAGTGTTACTAGCTCATATATATATTTTACAAATATTTTAGTTACTGTCATTTCAGTTTTAAATGAAGGCTAATAATAAATCAGTGCACACTTTCCATAGTTTTCACCTGTTTAGATGGCAGGGTTGCACAGTTGCCAGTCTCTCATACAGATACCACTTCCAAAGCATAATGAAGTCCTTTTAGAATTCACAAGCCTTATATAAGATAAATTACATAAATTGGCATGAAATTCAATACAAAGACTATCTGTGAAAATAATTTTTTAGGTTTCATCAATCCTAAAATCCTATTAAAACTAAACAGACTCATATAAGGCATAGCAATGAAATAATAATAAGCATATTTTTAAAAACAATATAAAATAAATATAAATATAAAAAACCTCCTCCATTCTACTAAAAATCTCTAAAAGTTTTTATTATTGGTGACCTACTTTAAATATCAGTTTCTACCAATTAATCCAAGAGCATTATTTTAGATTTACATTTACAACCATGGAATAGAATTAAATGGCAATTACTTTAAAAGCTTCTTTGCCAGAAATACTTTCTCTCAGTTCTCTAGTAAGACTTACATATTCATAGTTTTAATCTCAGGTGGCATAAAGTCATTATAGAATCAAAACATACATGTCCCACAGAGCAAAGAATGCTTCTTATGCTAGCAGAGCTACCTAACAGTCACTATGTCAGTCTTGTTCTAAATTTCATACCAATTATCTTGAGGAGAACTACCCTCTGCACGTCACTTCTCACTCCCAAGAGACACACTGCAGGCAGCAAATAATTAATCAAAAAGGCAAGGAATATAAATACTATATTTTGGCTGAGAAGGGGAGGAGGTTATTGCTCCAGTTGTTTTCCACTGCCATCTCTTGGGTGTCAGTACACCTGCTGCCCAGGAGCACGGGTGTGAGCCAACCCTCACGCTCCAGAAGGTCCTTCTGGACCACATGCTGTGGCAAGTACAAAACCAGGTCTTTCTACAGACAGAAAAGTGAACAGCAAGATGATAAGATATGGTAAATGGATCAGGACAAGTACTGGACTGACCTTAATTGTTTACTTGATTCCTACCATTCAGGATTTTCAGTACAAATCAGACTGAACCAACACCAATGCATTTCTTACAAAGCAAAGCCACTTTGCTGAGACGATATTTAGTGTGAGTTCACACACTGAGTTTGAGTCAGGCCCCTCTGTCTGCAAAGCCAGGACTTATCTCAGTGAGGTCTAGGCTCCTTCTACATCCAACAAAAGGAAAAAGTCTTCTGCAGAGTAGAAGACCTCATCCTGAAGAAGGCATCTGCAAGTATTTCTTCCTTCCCATCTCTTACATTTCTAGCACCTCTAGTTCAGGATATGCATATCCTACAGGTATGGAAAGCTACACAGAGTCACAATCTAAAATTCACCTGGAAGCCATGAAAGAAATTCTATTCGCCCACTAGCCTTGTGCCATTAATTTTCTCTATGCAACAGCCTGATTAAAAAAAATCTTCCTGAGAGCCTCAACATACTGGAGTACCTTTGATGGGTCACACGCAGCAAAAACATCTTCTTGTGTCAAAACTTTAATCATGAATTTTCATACAAGACCTTAACAATTATTGGTACGTGATATGCAAATACCACTTGTGGTCCAGAAACAAAGCCCCACCAGCAAGTAACAAACTGCACTATTTGTTGCCACCAAGTCACCCTCTTAACAGACAAACATGAAACATCAACTTGGGTATTTTGGCATTTTAGGCTTACAGAGATGAAATATTCAAAACTTCCAGAATCTTTCCAAGCCACATGAAGTTGTTAAAAACAATAATAAAGAAAAAGGGTGGGGGCAATCAGTTTTATTGTAAACATTCAATGTACTTGAAAAAAGACATGGAAGACTGGAGCATAACTTTGCACATGGGATGTCGGCCTGGTGATCCAACCTCTATTTCCAGCTAGTAACTACCTATGAAATCCTGGACAATTAAACTTACCCATTCAGATAGAGATCTCTGAATGAAAGTGATACACATAAGCTCTAAGTTTTCACCCTGAACTTGTACGGAATCATACTCAGACTTTAATTATCCATTTATTATCCAGAGGCTATTTCCAAGAGAAGTCCACTCCTCGCTCTGTCTAAAATATGGATCATTCTGATTTCAGAGGGATATCAGCCTTTGGTTGTGCTTATATTCTAATTTTCTTCAAAAAAAGAACATAAATATTGGAAGCTTTTTACCTAGACTGTAAGGCTTATGATGCAGGGAGTTCTGCTCTGAATGTGCAAAATACTTCACATAATGTCTGAAATCTCAGAAAGTGCTGCAGTAAAATACAGTAAATAAAAACACACCACTTTGCAACAGTATAAGTGATTATAAAAAAACCAGG
Source organism: Platysteira castanea (assembly GCA_013397175.1). Classification (NCBI taxonomy): domain Eukaryota; kingdom Metazoa; phylum Chordata; class Aves; order Passeriformes; genus Platysteira; species Platysteira castanea. The sequence continues at coordinate 487,755 of VYXC01004499.1, forward strand.
GTAATGACAACTCTTTGTTTTCAGATGTCACAGATTCCCTTGAGAAAAATACGTTTTCTGGTGAAATTAAACAAAATTTCTCAATAAGAACTACCCTAATTATGACATCTGAATTTTTGAACATATTTAATTGTAGATCTTTATCTTTACTCTTCTAGGAGGGTAACTAAGCTGTTCTAGTCTAATAGAGAAACCATCTCCATAAAACTACATATGATACAAAATATCTTGATTTAAAACCAGACTTACCTTTTCATTAATTTTCCTCATTAATTCCTCAGCCTCTTCATTTGCAGCTCTTGCTTTTTGGCATTGAGCCTCCATTGTCTTCCTAGTTTCCAAACTACATTCAGCTGTTAAAGCCACCATCTTCCTTTCATACTCCTCCTGAATCTCTTTCTCCATTGCAAGAAATCGCTTTTTGAAAACTGAACTTATCTTCTTCTCCACATGAGGGAAGAGGCTTTGATTTAAGACCATGTTCTTCAGCATCATAGCAATCACTTCTTTACAGATCTGTGTTCGATAGGCCTCCAGATCAGCATCTGCCCACGTCAGGCTGGCAACCTCCAAGCTGTACAAAGGTAACCAGGGCTGTTAGAAATCACAGATTATGGGAAATTTCTATCAGAAAACAAGATCCTTGTATCTCAAGCATCCAGTCTCTAGATTGTATCTAGATTCACTGAATACTGAGTAATGAAATGGCAGTCAGAGAAATGCAGGAACATCACGGCATATGAGTTTACTAATCATGACAGTAATCATTCATTAAACAGCACAGTGAGTCAACTTCTACTACAGCAACTTTAACAAAGTTTGTCCAAACTTCCATTTCAGACAGAAGAAGAAAAATTCTTTCTTTACTAATACTCAAAACATTCCCTCAGATAAAAGTCAACAGAAATGTCTGACTGCCCCCCACACCCCTCCAAAAAAAACCCCTCCACTGTCTCCGTTGGGAAGCAGATCAAATGGGCATCTGAATAGACTATAAATTTTACTAACTTTGTAAAATAGTTCTAAACTCACTGACCCATCTAGATTGATACATCACTGTTTCATGTTCTTGGCTAGTGTAGTCCCTTCTCTGTAGGGAAGAGGGGACAGTTTCAATTATGTGCTGATACAAATAAAATAAAACAGCGGATATCTGTCTCTCATGAACATTAACAGAGTTCTAGAAAAGAGATTAAAACTAGATGGAAATACAAGAGCTTTTAGAAAACGCAATTATGTCATGTTGCATATAAATACATTCCCATTTATGTTTAGAGTTAAATTGGAAGTGTAACTATTCTAATTTCATATACAATGTAACTACTCTAAATTTTACATCTGAACTCAATTTAACACTGGAAAATTAGGTGGGTTTTGCTCCTGCATGTCAAATTACATGAATACACAATACTGTATTCTTCTGTGTGTGGACCATGTATACATGAATTTCATTTTGACCTACAAAACACACTTTTAGGAGCTTAAACCCATTCAATTTTTCGCTTAGGCTAAATTATTGATCTATTTTTTCCACAGACAGATCTTAGAATAAATTTCAATTCGATAGCAAAGATCTTGGTAAGATTTGCAAGAGAGTAGAATGATACTACACTCAGAATCATATAAATGAAGGCATGCAAATCTAGAAACACTTTGCTTTTTTTGTCAAACTTTCCTTTCCTTATGCAAGCAAGTAAAGTTTAACTAAAAGTAAACCACTAACATATTATCATTGCCCCCTTGATAACACAAGAGATGTATTCTCCCCATCTGGAAACTGATGGGATGGAATTGTTTTCTTACAATAACTCCAATATTGGAAGTTTTTGGGAGATCACCTTTAAAATGTAATCATCTACCACAGACTGATTTTCTGTTGCAATCTCTCAAAACCACAGAAACACACTGGTGATGGCCATCCTCATCTTGGTGATCTGCTGCAGGGCTGGCTGGTTGGTTGCAGCTACTAAACCTCCTCCATTTTACCCCCTCTTCCTTATATACAGGAACAGAAATTCCTGCATTGAAGTACCATGCATCTCACAGGAAATCTGTGAGGAAACATTCCTCACAGGAACCTGAAGATCCTGTAAGAGCTAATATTTTCTATAATATCCCCAAGACAACACAACCCTCCAGCTTCTCTGTCTTGTCTACAGATGGACACTGTAGCTGGAGGTACACAGCCTTCTTGGGTAACATTCACCTACATTCACAGTAAGTGCCTCAGTGCACTGATCTGCTCCCTCTCCTTTGGGAGAGTCTTTCTTGCTCCAAGACAGAGGGCAGGTGATGACAGGATCAAGGTAAAAGGAAGCTGAAGCAACACAGCAGATACAGATGTGTTTTCTCTTAAGTAATTTTGTTTATAGTCCTAGGACTTTTGGTCCCACCCAGCTATTACCAAGCTGTTTGTGACAACTTGAAAAAAAGAAGTGTTTCAGAGTTGTGTAAATGCACTTAAACAAAAACAAGGTTTCAGAGAATGGGAGCTTTAGGCTATAACATTTCTCTAATGACTGTGAGGCTGTGGTAGGAGGCTTCCCTTCATGGATTCACTAATTCGTTATTAGCCTGTAAAATCCAAGCCACCAGATTTCTTTCTCTGTTTTACTTCCTGCTTTCAGTTCAGCAGCTCTGATTTAATTGAAGCATATCTGTCTTCTGTGAGAAACATCCCAGTTTTCAAGCATCCCCTAACAAAGAACTAAGCATTTTAATCCATTGTTCCACCACATAATTTCTCTAAAAAATGGTAACCTCATCCTTAGCTTGAATGTTATTTGTTACAATTTCCAGCTCTTTTTTTGCTGGAACAGCAAGTTCCTTAGTCATTGTTTTTCTGTTCTTCAAGCATCAGTCATAGATGGTCACCCCAGCACCTACTAACCCTTCCTTAACTGAGATGGTAAAGACTGAATTCCTCCTCTCTCCCTGGAAAGTGACACTTCACAGCTCTACCACACTGATATATAGTTTATAACACATAATTTATTCCTTACCACAGATAGAGCATTTTTTAAAGCATGCTTTAAAAAAAATTAAGAGTTACTTTTCCACTCTTCTTCAACAGTGATCCCAAGAATGAAAACCAAAATGAGACACCATCAGAACATTTCCTATTATTTTTCCCTCAGCCTTCCCATGGCACTTCTTCCTGTTTACCGCAAGTCATTATAGACTCAACCTGATTCCATTTCAAGCAAGATTCCCATGCTCTTTTTCACCCTCAAGGAGAACTACAGTACCCCATAACTCTACATGATGCAAAATGTGGGAGGAGCAATGGTAATAATCATTGCTGATGCTAGTGTGTCAGCAAGTGAATAATGAGGCTCATAAGATCTCAGGCTTTGTATGTAACCTGCAACCCACACTCTTCATTTCCCTGACAGCACATTGGTGAAGAAGGCAATGAAAGAGAAGTTTATCAACTGTTCCACCAAACCAAGGTAACAGCATAGAGAAAAGTACAGCACAGAGAAAAGAGTTCCAAGCCACAGCTCTCCCATGTCACATCTTTGAAGATAGCAGCCACACCATCACCTTTTTTTAGTGGCAGCTGAAGAAAGGTTGTATCTGTAAAAACTTGAAAGCTCCCTTCCATGTGATGTGCTCTGCTTCTGGTCCATGAACTTCACACAGCATCCAGCACAAGTGAGACAAGCTCATCACACACATCAGAAACCTTGCTTCAAGCTCTTTACTCAAAATAGAGAGGTTGAGGGCACCCCGAGCATGCTGCACCACACCAACAGTCAATAAAACACAGGAATCATGTACATATAATAAATCAAATGCTTTCATTTGGTTTCATTCAAGTCCATCAGAAGAACGATGTTTACAATCAACCAGATTAAGTGTGTCACAACACACAGGGAAAAAAAAATCCTAGCTTGACATTGCGTCTCCTCAAGCCAAGGTACATTTAATAATTTGCTTTGAATGCTCTGCACTCTGCTTGTTACAGCAATTGATATTTAAAAGGTCTTGCCCCACTTCCTGAGCATATTCAGCATCACAGCAACATGAAAGCTAATAAAGTACATGTAGCTGATGGCAACCTATTGATGAAAGAGATGAAAGCTTTTGTTGGACAAAGCATGCTGAGAAAGGATGAGGACAGTACAGAAGGCAGGTGGCACAAAAGGGTGGGGGAAGGAAAGGTGAACAGACACACAGAAAATGAAACTTCAAACAGCAAGTGTATAGCTTTCTCACTCACTTGAAGAGAAAAGAGGATTTAAAAATCTGTCAGAGAGATCTGGAAGAGGAAAATCCCAGATGCCAAACAGAGAAGCAGAGAGAGTACCTGAGCAACTAATGTCCTCCACAGACCTAATGAAAGAATACAGGAAAGCAGCTGGGGTCAGGAAATCAACTATAGTTAATTTAAAAAAAAACAAACCAAAACATGACACACTACAAAAAAAAGGAAACCTCTCATTAACTACCAAGTAATTGTGTCTTTAAGTCTTATTATACAAATTACAGAGAGAATTTTTGAACAGGAGAACTTATAGCTGCTGAATTTAACAGTCCTAAAAATAACTAATGGCTTTCAAACACATTTTTAAACCAATTCTGAGTTTATAGAGATAAGAAACTACTGTGACACAACTTTCTGAAGTCTAAAAGGGAGAGAAACATTAAGGAAATTCCCCTTCAGTGACATTTTCACATCAAAACAGAAAAGCCTGTCATTCTCAGAAGGCTCATCTCTCATCTGTCAGTGGAAGCCAATTAGTAAGACACATATTACTAAAGTATCCAAAGGAGACTGGAGCTCCATGGTAGCTGTTTCTGTAAAAGCAATGCTTCCAATACACAACGCTCCTGAAAAGCATGTAATTAAGTAATTTAGAGCCATTTGTGGGTATTTTGTCTCCACTCTTCCCACTTCAGCAGTGACTCGGAGTCCCAAGGCACAGCAGCTGCACCAACTCCTGATGGAGAGCGGAATGCAAAGAGGGAAGGACAGACAGACAAGCAGTCCAGCTCAGTGGCACCCACTGTTGCAGCCAGAGCAGCACACGTCCTGTACTCACAGGCACAGCAACGATGGGACAGCTGCAGTGAGGAAGGAAACGGGTGGACAAAATCCAGGCATTATGGTCCGTGTTGCCTTGTCACAGTTCAGAGGAGTGAAGATGGAGAAACTTTCAGACAAGAAGAATCACAAAGAAACCAGTTCCTGCAGTGCTGCCTTTAGTCACAGTAAGAAAAGAAAGCCAATTTCAGTATAATGGCTTATTTGAGTATAATTAGGGTCTTCAAAAGCTGCTGATGTGGTTTGTCACAAATCATCCATTTATTGAGGGGTTAGAAATACAGTATAAGTAAGTTGAGCTGTGGGTTTTTTCGAGTTTTTTGTCTGTTTAGTTTGTTGTTGTGTTTTGTTGGTGATTTTTTAAAGTACCATGTCAGTGTGGACCCTCTGTGCAGCCCCATACCTCCCTCCCTTCAACACCTCCCTCCTTTATTTCTCCCTTTGCATTCCATGCTTTACTGCTGGGTCCAGTCTCAACAGAGACTGTAAACACTTCAGGGCAGGGATTTACACGGCTGCAGCACAACAAGGAACAAACCCCTGCAGGAGACTCAAACTGTACTAGAGTAGAAGCAGAGGCAATGGCATGAGGTCTGAACACCCACCAACAGCTACTGACTCCTCAAGCCCAAATTCTTCAGCCCTCCTGTGCCAGAATGGTGTGTGTTGCCTTTCCCTGGTCCCTGCCTGCTGCCAGGCTGTGTTAGCACAGGTCTGAAGATGCTCTGTGATACACCAGTAGCTGTAGTGGTCTGCAGCCAGCTCTGAACTGGCGGAGTTCATCCATCAGTCCTGTGACACTTACACAGCCAAGTGTGAACTCAGCACAACTCACGCAGGAGCCCACAGAGAATACAAGACATCACATCAGTAAATGAAATTGCTAAGAAAAGTACACGAGGATTATCTAAGGATGCTTTCACATGGATGAGTCACAGGTTAAGTTTAGCTTTCCAGAAGTCAGAATGCTGGCAAAACCAAAACCAGGATTCCTGATATACATCCAAAAATAATAATTAAATAAAAAATTGAAAAGGATAAATTAAGCTGAGAGATCAGAAGCTCTTCAGAAAACAAAGATTCATGAAAACGTGCTAGAAAGTCTAAGTACTAGATCTGTTTCACCTGTCAAATTCCTTTAACTCTCCACAGCAATATAAAAAGAGTAAAGGTATTTCAATTCTTACAATTATCTGTTTAGAAAACATTTTAAAAATCCAGCATTTAAGAGACTGAGAACCTCTGCATTGCTAGCAGAAAATAAAAAATATGACATATCAGGGATCTTCAGAAAATAAATTTTAAAAATACATCTACCTAAAATACTGCAGTTGCAACAGAGTTCAGAAAATGGTTATTTCACTCTTTCACTCCGAAAAGAGACTATGCAAAAAGAGTGTATGAAAGACTCCAATTCTGCTTCCAGTGAAGTCATCACACATTTCATCACCGATTTCAAAAGCACCAACTTCAGCCTGGATACTAACAAAATAGTAAATAAGTATTACTGTTATATGTATTATGCATTAATGCCAGAGGAGCTTCCAACTCTGCTATGATCTACTCTGATTCTTCTGATCTATCCAGGCAGGGTGAGCATTCAGATGACAGAAATGGTAGGAGATATCAACCTTCTTTCAAAATGATATGGAATAAAGTATCAGGAACAGCACAACTCTCAAAAGCAGACTCTTCTGGATGAGATAAATTGTTCCACGTAGACAGCAGAAATGACCCCTATAATTCTAAACACTTCATAGCCAACATCAAAGAAAAGTGACATTTTTAAGATGAAAAAAGATACATATTCATTAATTTAAAATTACTTGTTTTCTTCAGCTCCTCAGTCTTACAGGCTCCTATCATATATTAAGCATCTGAGCTCTGATGAAAAAAAAGTATAGTTTACACACTTGTCGAGTTTCTAGCAGCATTCATAATACAGAACTACAAATGCAGGGTTTGGAGTTCATACCATGAGCATTCACTGCACCTTACAGTTGTATCAATGAGATTATTGTTTATAGTTATATTCCTGCATTGTATACATTTCACAAAAAAAGAGTACTGAATACGCTGTCCCTTCAAAAATTCCAAAATTTTAATTACACTCTTTCCAAGTTATGAAAAACAGAAATTTAGCTCCTATTTTTTTTGTACTAACAATGTAACTATTTCTCACTATTTTCTGCGTAGGAATATTCAAGTCTAGGTGGTATGCCAACATGATAATTTATACCCCATCCCTGGCAGTGTTCAAAGCCAGGCTGGATAAGATCTTGAGCAACCTTGTCTAGTGGGAGGTGTCCTTGCTTATGGCAGGGAGGGTTGGGACTAGAGGATCTCTATGTCCCTTCCAACCCCTTAACATTCTATGATTCTGTGATTCTTACTTTCCATTTGAATTCAGGGTTTAAAAAAAAGAACATTCGCTCCATAGCAAATCAAACTGACATGTACAGCAAGAAATTTACATTTAGAAAGAAAAAGTGAACTTATAAAATCGTAAATTGTTTCCATTTTTCTGTAAAGGCTTTTTGGAGACAGTTTGATCCTGTTCTCTAGTACCTTGGCCTCGGTGTCCTCTACCACAGGAAGAAAATCAGCTGCAATGTACACATATTACTTATTTACCAAAATAATTGGGAGTATGTATTTTGTATCAGCAAGCAGATTCAAATTCAGTTAGAGCTTTGACAAACTCAAGGAAGCATAGCTCTACAAAATGAAGATTAAAAAGAAAAGGTGTAGTAGTGAAAAGCCATTTAAAGAAATTAAGTTCCCTTTAACATATCTGTATCTTTTGAGACTATGAGTATGGTCAAGCTCCATTACACTGGACACACACCCAGACTGCTCAGCTCTCTTCATATTCTCCTCTAGACATATGGAAAAAAGAGACCCACAACACTTTGGAACATGATCTTCTAGTGTGCATATCAAATATTCAAATCATATAGCTTCCCCTCATTAGTATTCATTGCCCAGAATCCAATATTCAGTAATATACACAGCAAGGAACCTAGTGAGAATAAAAGCCAAGCTATTTTGCTGCATAATGTACATCAAGGATATGACTTATTAAGACAAAATTCACAAAATGAGTAATGAAGAAGCTTCCTTATGAAACATTAAAAGTATGTTTTGTTCTGTAGCCAATCCTCCTGACACTGCAAACTGTCTACACTCCAAAGCTGTCCCTGTTCATAAATATTGAACACATGCTCCTGATGTACCTCCTAAACGATTTGGCACTGTCACTTAAAAGACAGCACAGATTTATGTTACAAAGAAGAAAAAACACGTGGCTCTTACTTCTCAGAGTATTTTTCTCATTTGTATCTGAAAGACCAGAATGATTCCAACCATGACAGTGCAATGAAAAGGATGTTATCAACTATGCTGGCAAGCTTGCATGTGTGTCATGTAGACAAAAATGAAACATATCTGCACCAAGACATGCAGAAGGAATTACCAAGCTAGCATACAAGCAAGATGATGTTGTTTGGCTGAACATACCTATCACCCTTTCAATCATCTTTCACAGCAGGAATCACTAACTCTGAATACCTTTGTGGTCTATCTACTACCCTCATCCTGGAAAAAGGGAAAGATAGCTTAGAAGGTGTAGCAGGTTAGTGAGTGTTGACTAATGGGCATCTACTTTATTCCCAGCAACACTCTACCTCTTTAGAGGCAAAGAAATAGAAACTGAGGAAAGAAAAGGAAGCAAGAGACATATGCACTAACTTCCTAAAAATATTAAAAAAATTTCAGCTCCTCGACACATATTCAAACTAAGATACGAATCCCGTTCTATATGTTTAGAAATAAACCTGTTATAAAAATAAACCTTTCCAAAGGTTTGCAAGAATATTTACCTTTCTAATCCATACTGTATCTGTAAAAAGTCCAGCAATTTTTTTCAACCTAGATAGATACTAACTATCCCTGAAATAAACTAATACTAAAGCGAGTTTAAAAAATATTTGATCCTGTTCTTCTTAATATTCACAAAATGATTTTCAGGATAAGTCTTCTCAAAGCCTGAGTTGCTATACAGTTATAAAAGCAAGGACCAATGTGCAATTTACAGAGATAAATTCCCAATTATCAGGGAAAGGCAGAAAATAACAATGCTGTTAGTTACTCTTTAAGAAAGAAAATTCATCGGTGGTCCTGTAGCTTTTCAGCTTCTAGAGATTTTATAGTTGCATAATACTGCCTTTAACCTCATTTACCAGGAGGTAATGGTAAGACTGCATAAACAACATCTGCTCGTCCTCACGTCAGACCTTTTTATAAAATTCAGCTGAAGAACAGATGACCTTTAACAGTGGCATGTTTCTGTCAGAAAGCCTTTCAACAGTATCAGGAGTGTTTCTGTGCTCTAGCAAGTGGTCCCACCAACCACAGGCACATGGTATCTTTCTGGCAGCACTACACTGTCACACCTTAGACTCTGATCCACGTGTTTTCAAAATACACTGCTGAACAGTAATGTTGGCACTCAGCTGGGGCTCTCTTCTCTAGGACAAAAGCCATGCTCTTTAGTGCAAAATGTGTTAAGCAATAGTAGAATACTGTGTTTCAGTATTTTCTTGCACACCAAGAAGTTTCCCTTCACCTAGTGAACCACAGAGAGACAAAGCAAGTGATTATTTGCACTGGAAAACTTGCATGTCTAAGGCCTAGATGGAGTTGTGACTTCCACAGGTGAATCGATATGAAATATGACGGCTTTCTGTTCTCACAGATGATTGTTTAAAACAGGTCAAAAACCTGTTTTAAGGTAGTGCAGTAATATGTGTAAACAGACACTATAAAAAAACCAATGAAGAGCAGATACTCAAAACATATTCAAAGGTTTGGCTGATGATACAAATAATAAATGTGATGTAATAGCAGTGAATTCTTACTCTTCTAAAGCCTGAAGCATGTTCCCAGGTTCTTCAAAGGACAGAATATCAATGATTTGGTCATTCAAAATTATATCTTCACTAAAGAGATCACTTGAATTAAACTGAGAATGCTCCAGTTTGTGATTTTGGCTGAGTTCAGGCAGTATCTCCTAAAAAAAAAGAGAAAAAGTAGCACACTTTAGATTATAAAAAAAATGTATAATGAGTGTCTGATCTAATTTTATTGCAGTTTAATTTTGGGTGAGAAGGTTTCTACTTATCATCAAACTGTAGAGCAGGAAAGCATAAAGAGGTTGTGCAATTCAGATATGTATCTGAAATCAAATATAATACTTTTATTTCAGACTGATCTTTTTTTAGTATATAACTGCTCTGGAATGCAGATGAAGAAATGGAGAACACAGAACACTTGTGAAAGTCATCTAGGAAGTTATCTTCCACTTCAAACTTCCTAGGTAATTTTTAAAAATATTTCCGTGGTTTACAAATTACATATGGCAAAATTGCAGTATTATGAGGTGAAAAACTAATCCTAGGCATGATGGAAGTGACTCAGTTCACAGAGACTTGAGACTGAGGGCTAATAATATTGTGCAAAAACCTCACTATAAATATCCAATGCTAGACCAAGCTGGACCTTTTTTACTACTTCATTATCACAGTTGCTTTTGTAAAAAGAAACAAGTCACATCCTTTTCATTTCAAGAAATTAATTCTTTAGATCTAATATAAATAAATGTTATTGATAGTGTAATTTTCTGCCACAGAAAAGCTGCAAGTGATTTGTGAGCTACTCTGGTCAGTCCAGGGGGATAAGAGATCCACCCCCCTTTGGGCAGACAAGAGATTCAAACCTCTCAGTACAACTCTCCTAGAACTGCTCCAATCACTGTAATATCCTGACTAAGGATTCTAGCTCCCTCCCAATGAATTTGTTTTGCTTTACATAAATACAAAAACAATTAATAGAAGTGAAGGGCTGGAATTGCACCAACTTGATTAGTATGTATCAGATTCTGTATTTTCTTTCTCTGGTCCAATACCTACTGAAATACTTTACTCAAACTGGCACAGAACAATGAAAATGCTCCATCCCCAATCCCATCTGCTTTGCTTAATCACTGGCGGTATTAATGCACATTGAAGAAATTAAGATCAAAATTCAAATCCTTATTCCTCATAATCAGAAAAAAAATTTGCACCCAAGTTGCTGTGCTCAAGATAAGTTGTCTACTCCCTTGGCAATTGCTCATAACCCAGAGATATCCTGCATCTAATTCTGAGGGACAGACGGGAGGAAGAGAACAATATGGAAAGCAACTAACAGGCAAAGGGTAATCTCCCTCTGATCTACAGCCAACATCCACGTACTGACAGCAGTTGTTTTGATCAGAGTATCATTCTTACACTCACCTCTAAATGTGATTGCACTAAAGATTAGAGGCTGTAGAGATTACATACCTGCAAGACAAATCCATCACTTGGTGGCTTTTTATTCATCTTCAAAAACTCTTCAGACAATCTTAGTTAGCAAGTTATATCATCACATATAATCAGTGAAAAAAATTAAATAACCCACCCTCACAGACAGTACAACTCACCTGGTTTTTACTACAGAAACTCCATTTTAATATTTGGGTTCGGTAAATGATGAAAAAACCAGCACATGTCAACACAAGGGAAATGAAAAAAGCAAGGAAGAACCCTGAAGCACTGATGGCATGGCTGTATAAAATCTGAAATTAAAAGACCATTTAATTAAAATGATATTTTAAATATATATAAATATCAGATCATAACTGTAATTCAAAGATTGCAACTGTAAGCAAATAGTGAATTATTTTTAAAAGCTTCACATGACTTCAGGAATTCTCAGCACTATGTTATTACTACATCTTGACAAGTATTTTCAAATAAGTGTGTATTTTCAATAGGTTTCCAAGTCAGCACAGTTTGCTATGTTCATCTAGTTCAAATTCCTGTGTAATTCAAAGCAACAGAACTCCATAGACTGAATTTTTTTGCTGTGATTTTTGGGGGTCCTGTACTTAGCAGCCTATTTTCCGAAGTTGCCAAATTCTTCAAAGAAATCTCACTGAAATATTGATGTTGCTCATAGGCTCTGGAAAATAATGCCCATTTCTTGATTCAGTGAAACTGAGTGAACACCAAAGAGAAAAAGTATCAATATGATTTCAGAATAAACACGCAACTGGTAGTTCACAAACTCACCCAATCTGTGTGCAACGTTGCAGTTTATGCATTAGCCTGAATCAGAAAAGAGTGCCAGGAGCACTGGAACCATGAGCCTGATAACAACTTTGTAGGCCTTTCACTTTAGCTCCTAATTTAATCTTTAAATTGAATTGCATTAAAAATTAATTTTTACTTCATGCTCTATGTTGCAAAAGTTAATTCAGTGTTTGTTTAGTTCTATGAGATCTTTCAAAGAAAAACACTGCACAGCTATTAGTATAATGTTTCACCACGAACTAATCACTCTGCTGGGGCTAGGAACTATAAATAATTAACACACTGCTTGCAAGCCGGGTTTGGTCTTCTCTTGGAGCAGAAACCTGACAGCATTCCATGGATTTACTGGTAATTCTGCACAGGAAGCAATATTCAAACATGGCCCAAAAATTGAAAATAATTTACTGTAACTGAAGAGCAGAATTTTATCCTTTACTGCCTAGTTTTTCTCTCTATGTTTTTGTACACTCATAATCTGTCATGTCTCTAACTGAAAGGAACCGCATTATGTCAGGCTTTGTTGTCTCACAGGTTCAGCTTCTCAATGGAAGCCATCCCAGTAGTGGGAAGAGGCATTACAGGCCCAAGTTTCTTTCAAGAACTGATGTGCTCCCACTGCTTTGCAGGATGCTGCGGGAAGCAAGCCTTCTCAAAATCAGATCAAAGGCATTATTATCACCTATCCCATACAACATGCTTAGATGGGAGAACTTCCCTTTTCACTAGTATCCCATTCAGCATCAAACTCCCCCAGTCAAGGGCAGAGGCACAAAGTGCTCACAGGCCCAGAAACGCTGTGGGGAGACATCTGGCACAAACACTCACATGAGCAACGCTTACATTTTTTTCATAATCCACAAAATTACCTTGTTCCAGGCAACCAAGCACTCTCTTTCAGTGGCACAGAAGAGAAATCCACAGGGTTTGTAAAACTTTAAAGAACAGCATAGTATCTAAATGTGCAAGCAAACCATGTGAAAGCTGATGGCACGAATGTAGCATGACACTGCCATGACTACATAATTAATTCTCCGCTTGTCATTCCCAAAGTCAACATCTACTATCCACTCAGTCACATATGTGCATTGGCTTTAACATACCCATGAACAGGCTTAAATAATTATTTTTAATAAATAAATCTGAGATGGAGAGCACTTAGGACAGCTGACAGTATGAATGAAATACAATACATCACACCTGCTCCAGCTAATCTTTTTTTCCTTGCACAAACTGATTTCATTCCAAAACACCTTAAGCTTGGCCACAGCCCAAAGTCAAATATTATGCAAGTGAAACATGATGTGTTAAATAATTTCTAAGCTTTCTTTTTCAAAAATTTACAATATTTTCCACACATCTTTACCACACATTTTCATTACAAAATCTGTTAATTTACTAAGTTCAAATGCAGCTGAGCTAATTTTACCTACCTATGGAACAGTTCCCAAGAACTTTTTGAGGTTCAACTATCAAGTTCAAATTGGAAAAAATAACATACTAAAAAGGTTTTATGTATAGTAACAGATTGCAGGAGTTTTCATGGTGGTTTGAGACAATTGTAGCTTACAGTCTTGGCTTAAGACTTCAGCAACTGCTGCAGATCAATTCACACCAAACTTTACAGAAAACCAGTCATGAAGGTATTTTTCTAACCCAGTCAGTTACTGCATGGTTTACGCTTCTAGGAGTTTCCAAAAAATAGATTTATGGCAAGTCCATTTGTAATTCTTAGCTACACAAATGTCCAATTCTTTTAAATATTACTAGATATTTTTCCAGGGACAATTACTTTTCTAGCTTATATATAGTTTTACTTCACATCATGTTTAATTACAGCTTTCATTTTAACAGAATGGGCACTTGATCTTCAGTTAGGAGAAAGCCACGTCCTGACCTGTATCTATTACAATAATAAAAGCTGAGAAGGCAGAGATGTCCAGCAGAAGAGAATACTGGAACAAGAGGCCCCTGTGCCCTATCTCCAAATAGATTACTTATTCTGAAGGCAGAGAGAAACTCATGGGACAGGTCCATGGAAAGAATGAGTGGTCTAGTCCTCAAGACCTATTCAGGCAAGCCCTATCCACACGCACAGCCATGGTAAAAATATTCTATGGTGAAACAAACTGTTTGCTTCTGCCTGAACACAAATAATCCCAGTACTCTTGCCAACCAAGCCACAGCTTCTTTAAAAATGACCCCTTGCAAGAGCAGCCTGTCAAGTTAATGAGAGGTTGGGGGAGAAAAACAAGTTTGGTGAAGCGATTACTCTAGCAATGAAACTGATGGATGAAGTAGAGAGTTTTTTAATTAAAAAATTATCTAGAAGAATAACACTGCTGCAATCAATGTAATTTTGAAGGTTTATTTGGCCTGTTAAAAACCACTTTTCAGAATTACTTTAGAAGCCAAGAACAGAAAGTCATATTCGAAGAATAACTAGTTAAAAAATGAAAGGAAGCATAAACTGCCCCTCTTTCTGCATTTTTATTTCTCAGGCTTGAGTATCAGCATCATATAGAAACCTTTCCTCAACAGGTGGAGGATAACTTTACCCTTTTGGAAAAGCAAAAAGCTTTCTCATGGTGGTTAGGCACAGCAGCAGGTGAGCATACTCCTCATCACGGTTTCCTGCACCTAGACAATTCTTCAAACAAAAGAATATGGCAAGGAGTATAATGGCTTTTTTAGATCCTCCATACTAAATACTGCCGGTTTAAGACAAAAAAGACCCCTTATCTTGAGTCTTGTTTCCTTCTTCTTAAAATCCATATATGATTACTAGCCAATAGCTGAGTGATGAGACACAAGTACACAAGTACGTCCTTAGCTCCTAGGATTTATTTTAGATTGTCCAGAAGTATAAGTAGGAGAGTCAAAGTAATATCAAATCATAGAATTTACCTTGGTGTTTTCTTCTTCCGTTATGGTGAATGACGCTGTCAATGATACGAGATGTGTTTTATTCTGAGAGAGATACAAAAAATTTCCTGTATTAAAAAAAAAGCAGAAAACACTGGCAAACAGCCTAGAGTGTCTAGAAAAGCCTCTCATTAGAAGATAAGCTTAAAGCTGAAATAAATCTGATAGGAAAATGTAGTGTACGTAGGGGTAACACTAAAAAACATGGAAGCAGCTGCTCTGTGGGATACACTCCCCTTCCCATATCCCAGTGCACACAGTATTACATTTCTCTGTGCCTATAAAGTCTGAGTTGACTGAGAATGCACAGAACAGGAGCCACAGGCAGTACATATATGTCTACTTTTACCACGCCCTGTTTTTTGAGTTTTCCTCTCCACCACTCTAGTACCACTCCCATACATATGGAACAATTTTTCCTCCAAAACCAAGGAGCAAGGCAACTGAAATGAAAATACATCTCCAGGCTGTAATTACATGTAATTATGAAAACCACAGAAAAAACATCAAGCCATATTTAAGAACTGAAAAATTTTACTCTGGTAGAAACCACTTGGTTTCTGTCTCCTACCCAAAGCCAGGCTAATTCCAACATTGTAGTGATGTATCTTCCTACTCCTCTCCTTACTAAACGCCTGCCCCTCCCACATTGTCCTCCCTCCCCTACCCCTATTTCTAGCCACTCCCTTGGGTTCTCCCCATTTGTTCTGTACCCTAATCCCGCCCATGTACTGCCCCTGTGCCCTGAGACCATTAGTCCATGTGCTATCTCCACCCCCATCATCCCCACATAAAACCCAGCCCCATACCACTATGATCTCTCTGCCTGGGGGAATCAGCCCATGTGGTCCTGTCTGCCTTTGGGACCATGTGAATAAAACATCCTCTGAGTTCCCCACGCAGGGAGCCTTCTCGCCTCCTTTACTGCCACCGTGTTGTGGAGCTGACAGCTGCCAGAGCACCGTGCGGGGCAGGCAGCCCCGCTGCGCTCTCCGGGAAGGCTGAGGCTGCCATTCCACCAGCAGAAACTACAAACCACAACACAACATTAGACCAGTTGTTTCAGAGCCTGGTGCAACAGAGTTCTCAAAAATCAGCGTGGATGGAGATTTATCAGCTTCTCTGAAAATTTCAGACCTTGAAAACTCGTACTTAAAGGTGTCTTTCTTATGAGCAATGAGTATTTCCTTTCCAGAAACTTGTTTTTCAGTTAAAAGAAATTATTTTATTATAAAAGTATGGCAAAACTTTCAATTTCTCATCGACTTCAGGAATATACATCTAAGTATGTGGGACACTTATTTCCTGGATAGATTGATAAACTGGAGAGAAATATGGAAAGCAGAAAGAAAGGCTTCAAGACAACACACAAAAATACTTTACTTAAGGAGGTCTATGACTTCTTAAGCTATGAAGTAATTCATGTATTTATAAATTCATGGTAAACAATCAAAGAGCCTAAGAGTTTCATTTCATTACATGATGGCCTCATTGTTTAGGCAGACAAGAACCACCCTGTAGACTGTTTTTTTTTTTCAAAAACTGTGAAGAGCAGAATAAAATTGTGAATGGAATACCTGTGATGAACTCCTGAAAGTTAGCTTCGCAGGCAGTGTCAAGACCTTGCCATGCCACATTTCTTCTGCATCAAGAAGTGCAGAGTAGTTGATTGCAAAGTGTTCTCCACCTATTAAAATAGCGATATGGACAGATTTGCTCTGTTACAGGAAAATTTCTCAAAGATCCCTGGGGAAGGCTTGGGACAGCACTGGAGCTTTTTCTTTCTGACACAGCAAATGCCACAAATCCAGAGTAGACAGTTCACGGCCACTTGAGCTCAGCAACATCCTTCATATCTGCTGCCTCTAAGAACTCAAGCAAATTTGGCCCAGGATCTGGAAACCGCATTAAATGATGCCCCAACTTACCCAAAAGCATTATTTTTTGATACCAAAACTCTACATGAGATATTTAAGTTTTTTTTTTTAATAAAATGGACTGCCTAAATTTTAACCACTAATTTGTTGATTCTGCTCCTGTTGAAACCAGAGAAATCTGACAGATTTCAGGTGAATTTTGATTCACAGCGCACTGAACTACTAAAAAATATTACGGCAAACACTGAGCATGATAGTACATAGGGACAGTGTAGATACAGCCTTTCTGTCCAGCCCTAGTGACAAGGTATGGGCTGACTTCAGGATTAATATAGTAATGACCAAACCTCAAACTGTTCAGGAATCTGTTCTGCTGGATTTTCTTCCACTTCAGTGTTTTTACACTGACTTGCCTGGAAAAGCTAGCTTCAACTCCAGATTCAGTAATTATAAATAAACTACGTAGCAGCCCCAACTTGGCTTACTAGATCAGCTATGCAGGCCATTTTCCTACTTTTCTCACGGATAATTGTTTCTAGGAAATCTCTGTGGAAAGCTAGCAATTCCTTGACATTTTCAAAAAGACCAGTCCTGCAATCAGTATCACTGCACACACTGCTGTTATAAGAAATGGAGTTCGGCTATCCAATTGCAATCAGACAGCAGCCCCAAGTCTACTTACTTCCCTTTTCTACTTGGAAATCTTTCACATAAAACTATCATAACCATAGATACTTCGATCATAAACAGGTACCAGTGAACACTTCTGAAGCTCTTGGAGAAATATCATGATTCCCAAAAGCAAGCTGTTAATTTTCAACATGCTTGTGATAAAGAAAGAGGAGATAAGGAAATCAAGAAAGATAAAATTTAATGCATGTGCACTGATTCAACTGCTACCAATTAGCAAAGGAACAAACTGACTTCAAGACTGGAACAGGTTCATCCCTCTATTACTTGCTTTCATTTTATAATTTGTTCAGTTTGGAGAAAATAGATATTGAGAAGAGCTGCCTTATTTCTGATGAATCGTTTTCCCTGCTTGCATGGCCTTTTGCAATACCAATGCACCTCAATACCTCAGCAAGCTGAGCTGCCACACTTGGCTGAAGAAGGCTCAAAATATGATTAAAACGCCTTTTGCAGAAGTTTTTAAAAATATCCAAAAGGAACAAATACTATTGTGAAAGACCCTCTTTCATTTTTGATGGCAGCAACTTTTACAAAGTACAGGAGGCTCAGTTCTGTGCCTGGGAGATTGGAAGCAGTCCAAACGTGGGAGTCAAAACAGTTAACAGCTGACAGAATTGGAAACTGCAGCCTAAAACCTTTTCCAGAATTTTTCACCTGTATTAACTGATAATCAAATAATTTACACCACCATAATTAAATAAATAAATAAATACTGTGATTTTAACAGATGCACTGTGACATGTGTTATCACGGGTATTTTATTGCAGATTTTGTTACCTTGCAAGGATCTTTTCCTGTAAATCTGTATGCCATCTGTGGTCTTATTCCCACTGGTTTTCTGAACATGTAGACCAGTGATGTTGTCCAGGAGGATAAGATCTGTGATGTTTGTTGAGAGCAATGTGTTGGTGTTATTAATCACAAGTGTAATGTATGCGGTTTGAGGGTCATGTTCAACATCCACCTGAAAACAGAAATATTAGTAGTAATCATGCAAGATGGCTGTATGTGCATCTTAACAGCAAAATTCATAGCCTTGATTACAAATAAAATTTCATTATATGTGTAAACTTATTTTCTGAAGGTATTCTGAGTGACCTGCAAATGAAACTACACTCAGTTTGATCTCACACTCCCAGTGAGATTTTAATCTTTGGTATGTCAAGCTGTTGCTTGGAGACAGTGGCAGAAAGCCAGAAGGTGGAAATCCAGCTCATACAGGACCAGAAGTGTAATCAAAATCTGAATATCCCTGTGATACTGCATACAACACAAAACTGGATCATAACTTTATAACCAGAGTCTGGAAAATTCTTAAATTTGAACTTTTGTACCACAAAGACATTTCTTCTGCAAGCTGCCTCAATGCAAATTCATTGTCTCCATGCAGTTTTGGTCTCTATTTCCCTTTTTTTTCATAGCAACCACCTTCTCTGAAGGACACCAACTGTCTCAACTTGCCCTTCCCATGTGAGGGCAGATGGAGCCACCAGTGAACTTGGGAGCTCACGGCTCTGCTTCCAATTAGTGGTGAAGGTCACACACTAATCACCAATCTCTAGCAACATGCACTCATGTGATTTTATTTACTTATTCCATTAAGCCCTTAAGTCTTATTAAGCAATTATACCCTCTAAATGAAATTACTTTGAGCACAGAGTTGCTTACTGACCTCTCACCTTCCAAACAGCCTTCCTCTGTAACTTGTATTAAACCAGAATTGTCTAAATCTTTTTAAGATCTATAATAATATAGTGATCTATAGTATATTCATGATGACTTACGAGGTTTCAAATAATGACACTAAATTAATAGTCCTTTAACTGACAGAATTACGATTCAGGCCAAACTTTTCTCTTTTTAGATCTTCCTTTTTAGGAAATGTCTACACTGTATCTGGACACCAGTAAATATAAAATAATAAAGCAATCCTCACAAAAAATGAGTTCTAAAAATATGAATAGTGATACACTTCAGAAACCACGGAAGAGCTCATGGTAGCCACAGGGTTTGATACATGTAGTTAACAGTCTCGTTGTGCACCACTGATCTCTGCATATCATACTGATTCAGCATAGAAATAGATCACTGTTTCAGAATTACATGAATCAAGGAGAAGAAACAGCTTAATGAAATTAATACGGCTTAGTCTGCATTTCTCTATTTAAGTGATGAAATTCCCAACTATTTCTTGTACTAGATGCTGCAAACCATGTACAAAAATGTATGTATTAATGCATGTATAAAAACAAGCTTAGTTATATTTCTGAGGAAACCATAACCAATTTCATATGCTTGTATATCATGAGTTATACCCCAGCTTCTGAGACGTAAAATCATAAAGTATTAAAAATGTGTTATATTTTGGTTGGATTTTCTCTCTCCTGGTTTCTGAACTGGCATGATGCAGTCAACATGCCTTTCACCATTTCATATACAATCACAAAAGCTAGATACTTGCTTTAAAAAGCAAAACCAAAATGAAATAGGAAAGAAAAGTCTCAAAACCACATAAAGAAAATCCAAATCCACACAACAGAGACCCTGAGCCAACTGCCAAAACAAGAAAATACACCTTAAAAGATTCAAGGTTTGACCTGCATGAGTTGTTAATACTGTATTATGCTCCACAGTAAGTGCAGATGGGCTTCTGCAGACAAACGAGCAAAAGAGCTGAGGAAATGGGGAAATAGAACAACCTTTTCCTCCCTTCATTTTCCCATACTATTCCCTCACTGTTCTGTGAGCTGAGGGTAAAAAATGAGGATTTCAGGGTTTCTTCCTGTGCTTCTAACCAGGCACAGATGTATTCCTTTACATTTGGGGAGAAGAGATGCAAACAGCAATTTAAATAAACTCCTACAGTAAAATAGGCAGAGAAACGACCATGTGCACATTCACAGGCAGGTTGGGCCATATGGCAGCATGAGCCCTCTCCTTATGCTTAGCAGGAGGTTTAATGCACCCTCCCATACACTTCTTCTTTCTCTTCATTTAGTTTCATTTAGTAAAATTGTTAATTCAGTGATTAAGCAAAGCAACTCTTCAGAAGAATCTCAATCGTATTGCCTATCTCCTACTACAATCTTCCTTAAGTGGCCAAACGACTACATTCGTTGCATTTCTCATTAATATTAAATACATGCTTTTCATTCTTTATTTTTGACTGACAGTCAGACTTAAGCCCAGTTGCAAAGGGGTTGAAAGAATTTGGATTATTTTTTCCCCTGAAAGTAGCAGATGAGAATCGAGCAACAGGCAAGCTCTTTGGTTTGAGTGCTCCTAGAAAGAACTCCTCTATACAGTGCTGCTACTGCAAGCACCAACCATTGGTTATCTTCTTTAAGTTGCTCCTCTAATTTGCCTGAAGATGTTTTTTCTTGCTTTTGGGGGAAGATGATTAGGCTGCCAGCCATCTACAGGAACCAAACTCAATGGCAGTCACTGATAATGCATAAGCACCTAGTCTGTTTTCTCTCTGCTGCTGAAGTGTCCCACATGTGTCATCACTCTGCAAGTGATCTCACTTTGGGTACCTGGGAGAGCGGCATGAAAGAACCACAGCAAAAGCATGGACACCACAGGAGAAAAGAGAGGAAGAGTTGCCATGGAGGTTGAAAGGAATGGAGGATCTTAGTTAGGAATAAGAAAAACTAGTAACAGGAAAGGAGGGAGGAAAAAAGATTATAGAATCCTTGGTAACCTCCAATGCATGAATGCTTAGGAGATTAAGAAACAAGACAGGTAAAAGTGTTAGAAGACAAGCAATTAAATGTAAAGATTTATTTCAGCTCTGCTAAGGATTATTGTCATTGTGAAGTACTATTACAGAAGAGTTCATGTCATATTATAGAATGAAGCTCTTAAAGGAATACATTTCTGAAAAGAAGGAAGAGAGTGGGTGCTGGAAGCACTAGTAAAATTTAAACACTTCAGTCTCAGAGAGGCTATTTCTACATTAAGATGTTGGAAAAATCCTGACTCCAAGAAGTAAACATATGACACCTCCATGCTCTGAGGAGCCACTAATTGCAAGAGGAGGAAAATGTGCAAAATTCACTTTTTTCTATTTAAAACAGCTGAAGACCACCATATGGCCAGTCTGTCTCTTAGCAGGAAAGCATTTGTTTACTCGAAATAGAACTGAAGTAGAAGACAAGGTAAGCCAAGAAAAATTAAATGTGAATTGCATTTGCAGGTGGAAGACAATCACATAAAACTGTATAGTTTTCAGTAATTTGCAACTAATAGCACTACAAAAATATTTTCTGATAAATCCAGCATCTACAACAGATTACCTTTCATCTCCTATAGCAGCTATTTTGCAGCTTTTAATGAGCCTGTGTGAGGCTGTGTTGTGAACAGCAGAAAAAACAACATGGGACTATCTCAAAGTCTGTTTCTGAGAGGCTGTGGTATAGCAATTGGGAATCCACAGCCAGAAAAGCAGAAGATTCTGTGTTACTACTTCGTATGTCTGAAATGCTCACTTTTCAGGCTCATTTATCATGATATGCTGCCATTTCAATAACATTAGAGGTAATTAGTGCCATAAGATGTGATGCATATTCATTTTTCTCTACACAACGGATCTGGTGAAGGTTATAATGTCACCTCTTCTGTACTGGTTACTGAATCCTCTACCTTCACAGGCAGCATTACAGTGGCTGAATTCAGACTGGTCCTGAAGTTGGATGTGCTCACTCTCTCTCCAGGAGACAGCTAAGATGAACTGTCTGTAATTGTAAAAATTCATACCTGCTTCATCCAGTGCAAAAAAAGGGAAAAGAAAAAAAGGGGAAAAAAAGACAGGAAAAATAACAGTCTAGGTAAAAATAAAATCGGAAGTTAAAAAAATTCTAACAATAGGGAAGTCTTTGCTCCTCAAAAGCACTTACACAAACCAAATGAAATCTTTTTTCATTAAATACTGTGCTGTAGGTGAGTCCCACTGAATATGCAGACTACGATACAATGGCTTTTCTGTGGTTGTGTGTTAGGATGCCCAAAGACACAAGAGCAACAGAGGGCTCAGTGCTTTATCCTTCAAAAGAAGTCCACACTTGACACAGTCAAGGCACAGTCAGGGCACCCATGGTTGAGCCACGGGAATATCTAAGAAGGTTTATCTCATCTTGTAAAATTTGTCTCTACCTCTACCCAGCCTCTTGGCTGATTACTCTGGAGTTCATTGGGATTTGTCCATGTACAGTTTTAGAAATTCACGGTCAAGTTTTTACTTCAATCACAATCCAAAGTGCCCTGAAGCCTGAGAGATTTCACTGACTTCTGCTGCAAATCAACATTGCAAAACGGTGCCTCTCAGAGAAAGCGGGACCGTCGTAACATCAACATGCACATACTCCCAAATATTCAGCATGGGCACAATTAGGTTCCCACTTTTTAAAGGTCATTTGGGAACAAACTTCCTACCAAATTTACAAGACAAATATAAGAAAACTTACCATACCACATTTCTGAAGGGTTATTCCATATTCAGAAGACACTGACATATTGGACGAATCTTCAGGCTACGAAGGAAGGGGAAAAATCTACATAATGTAGGAAAACATTATAATTGACAAATTTCAGCAACAAGTTAAATTATATAAATAAAGAAATTAATTAAAAAAATCGGAGTACCAATTGCCTTCAAATTTAGGAGTTTTATTATCCCAACAGTTAAATCTTTTCTCTAGTCCAAATGTGTATGAACAACTTATTCTCACAAGTAATTATTAGAATCTTAATTGATATATCCATCTTTTAACTATCACAATTCACAAAAAAAAATACACTATGCACAATAGTGTATATATATCGTCATCAGACTATACAGATTCTTTTCATTACTAAGTGTCAGTCAGAATTTACACAGCAATCACACAGCTGTATCTGTCACAGTAACTCCTCGGAAGTCCCAGAACTAGTTGGTGTTGCTATACTCATGACAAATGAGCACAATCACCTGAGACAGAACTAGAAATATACTAATTGGATAGTAAATTCCCAACATTCAGTTTTTATAGAATTGCTACAATCCTTACAAATACTAGAAGTGGCAAACCATTTTTACTGACCAGAAGGTGGCTGACGTCAGACTCTCGTTTGAACAACACCTTCTTTGTCCATGAGGGTATCAAGGCAAACAGGGAATGGCTCCACTGGTTGTCTGAGGCGGCAGACGTCAAGAGCTGGTGTGGGGCTCTGCTTGCCTGAATGACCACAGGTAAGGGCACTGCTGAAAACCAAGGCAACATTCAGCATTAGAGCTAAGGCTGGGTCCTGCATGACAGCCACTTGGTGCAGAGTCCAGCCAGGGATGGGGCTAATGGCACCAGTGCTCTGTGTGCACACAGAGCCAGATAATCTCTATCAAGGCACTTAAAATCATGACAGTCAAGAGAGACTGAGGCCAGCCAGGAAACAGAGATGGGATTTGTCCCACAAAACCCAGCAGGAGTCAGAACAAAACTGTTTCTTCCCTAAGGAACTCCCATATAGCCCAGAGAAAACTTCTTGCCATTTAAATGTAAAGCATTTAATGCATAAGCCATAAATCAACTGTTCATATTTTCAACACAAAAGAAACTTTCAGCAAAGCATAAAGAATTGAAACAATCCACAATGTGAGGGGCATCAGTTCTAAAAGCATTCTGCTTCAAAGCTACAATTTTCCAATTACACATCAACCTTGCCAATATATATTCAGAACCGAAATACTTCTCAGTTGAGGATGGGTCTCAACTACATTTCAGTTGAAGTGCTATCAAATTAAATGCTCCTAAATTTAGTAATAAGCAATATAAATGCCAACTTATACTCTTAATTTTTATGAAAGGTTAATCAGTGATATTGCAAAGAGCAACAGGCATCGTTTTGACTCATTATCACTTTGATCTACTAAAGTAAAAGCACCTATGACATTAATAAAAGAAGTTTATACTAAAAATAAATAATTTATTATGTTAAATTGTGAAAAGGTAAAGCTGCTGAATTAAGAGAAAAATATGAAAATTTAAAATGATAGCTGGTTGTCTACGTTTAAAGAAGATATTTTTTTCATTCTTCACTTCGTTTTATTCTCATTTATTACTTATTTTTAAATCAATCATCACCAATATATATTAATATGAACAAAAACTCCCATTGAAAGGCAAGCAATTTTGTGAAATTACTTTTCTATGAAAAAACCTATTACATATTAATAAAATATGAAAAGCTGAAGACACTAAAATCTCATTAATATGAGAACCAGCATTTTTTTTGAAAAGCCACTGCTTTGTAAGAAGAACAATATAGGGAAATGCAATTAGTTGCAAATAGAAAAAGCACGAACAGAGCATTCAGAACTGCACCCTTAAAAGGAGTCTTAAAGCACTGATGCACATGAATCACTGAAAATAATTCTGTTAACATAATGAATGAGATGTAATCCTGTTGCTTACAACACCTAGGTAGGCACGAGCACTTGGGGAGCTTCCCTGTCTTCCCATGTTTATTTGGGAGTAGTTTACACTGGCCAAAATTGCAGATACATGGGCCAGGGAAAGCTGGTGTCTGTATTTTATGACCAGTTTTAATTCACTTCTTTAAGTTTTACTTAAATATTTAAACCACTCTTAAACAATGCAACAGACTCGGACTAACTTACGGACTGTAAAAACAACATGGCAAACTCGGTGATAACAGGAATATATATAATTACAACCAATGCCCATATATCTTCAGTGTAGGAATTTTCAAGACAGTCATGTATAGCATATTTCTATTTCAAGACTAAGCTATGGTCCAAATCACTCAGAATGAAACCAGTGATGAATTTTCAGTGCAGTACAAACCTGCTAAATACCAATCTGAGCTCCCCTAGCCATGGCATGACCCAGCAGATCCAAACACACTATATCTCACGTCCAGTGGCTCTAAACCTCTTTCTGACTACTGAATCAAGGCTCTTTGCAGTTTTATATAAATATATTCATACACTGAAAAAGACTAATTTTATATATGCTGTGTCTCTCATACATTAATGCAACTGTCACCCCAGCCCTGTAACACCCCAGTCTTTCTCCTTTTTGTTTTCTTGCCTTACTACAGGAAATGCACTTCCCTTTACAGTAAACAGAAACCTTGAATGAGTTTCTATGTAGGGCTTTGTAAGAGTCAGAAACCAAAATGACAAATTGTATGAATTATGATGAGCAACTACTACCTTTATAAAGTGCTTCTTATTTAGCAGATCATTTCCTTTTGAATTTTGGATGAGGACAGTCAGCCAACAAGAAGTGTGTAATTGCTTCATAGAGTACCTTTTGATCTTGTGTCCTGTGTAGTATAACATCTCTATAAGCACACCCAACTGCACTTTACATGTGACAGCAAAGCCTGATACTCCCCCTCAAGAGAGTATCAAGTCCACAGTAACCAATTTAATTAACTGATCATGTTCCTTGACTCTGAATGAATCTCTGGATTAATAATTACACAGATGAGTCTGTTTTCAAGCTGTGTTTTGTCATCACTTACGATCCCAAGATAATGTGCCCAGCTCCCAGCAGAAGTCTCCAGGCATGTTATTTGGCTGCTCCATCATCAGTAATTGAAGGTTGGGGATTTTGCAAGTTTTTAACATTATGTTAAGCAGCCTCCACATTGATGATGATGACAGGGAGGTTTCTGCAAATCCACTTGTATCTTCCCAGTACTCAGTGGAAGGTTTGGCTTAAACAGATGCAACCAATATGATGCATGTTCATACAGCAACACACGCCACTGCCTTTTTCCAGAATTTTTCTCATCCTTCCTCTTAATTTTTAACAATATAGGCTGATTTATAATACCCTGGATCCATCGCCAGTAAAGCTGCATTTTTCTGTAGCATTCTTTTTTCTAGTGTTGATTTTCAGTTAAATAAAATAACTTTTTCATGATCTACACATATTTAACTGTCACTGGAACAGCTAATCTACAAGAACTTAACTACTTTTCCACGTAATTTGCTGCATAATCAACATCAGCCAACATAATTGTATTTATCAATCACCTGCTGTCTCTTTTCAGGTAAGTTCCTATTGCAGATGTAGGATTGTAGATGTCTGCTGGCTGCTTGAAAAGCTGGACACTGAATATCTGAGAAAGGATGGTACAGGCCTAATACATTCTGTAGTTTTCACACACATTCTAGATTTCTGCTCTGAAATTTGGAGGTTTTTTTAACAAATAGATTCATCTGACCTTGGAAAATACTAACACTTGGCTGCTGAAACCTTTCACTGAGAAGCATAGAGCTTTCTTTTGGATACCATGCTGCTCAGAAGTGCAATTTGTTTCCATGGTGCCATCGACAGTGCCCCTTCAGAGATGCATCCCAGTTCTGACAGTGACTCTGAGGTCTCCTTGTTCCTTCCACTCTTTTCTTCCTACAGCTTCAATCTTTGCCATTTTTCTGGCTGTTTTCTGAAAAGCCATTATTAGGCTGCGCGGTCATCACTTTCATTGGTTTCTAAATGGCAACTATTCCCACTCCTTTTTGAAAGAAAATCTCTGCAAAGGAGGGGAACAGTTTCAGTTTACACACAGCCCAAGCAGCCCTCTCTCAGCTGGGCTGGTCAGGCTGCCACCAGGCATTCCCGGACTACAGCGCCTCAGGCCAAAACATTTCCCAGCACGCAAACTAGCAGAGCGTGGGGCTTAATCTGGGGCTTTCCTGTAAACATCTCCAAAGATGGCAAATCACACAGTTCATCAAAGAAAGACAGAAATTTCATTTTCTTTTGAGATGTGAGACAGTATCACCATCTTTAAGAAGAGATGTTCTTTGTTCCGTGCTGTTTTGGTTTTTTTTAAATTAAAAATTCCACATTTTTACAAGGTATTATCAAGCTGTTTAATATTTTATCTTACTTTTAATTAGCACATTAGTAAAATGTTTTCCCATGATTTAATTCTACATAAACCAAATATAAACAGATATGCAAGAACCATGCATATTTCTAGCTAATTACCAGTGCTGGTAGGCAGACTTTGTACTGAATTTCAAAATGAAAACATGAAAATAAATATTAATATAGCTGCAACAGCTGGAAGATTGGTGTAACATTTTACCACTCACGTTCCTGCAGTATTCACTCAGTCTCCCACGTGTGCATTCCACCAACATACAAAATGACAAATGCACAGTTGATCAGAACAGTCTCTGCTACTTAATGTTCAATTTTCTTTGCCCTTCTCCCTAGGTAGTTATTTGCCACTCCAGCTTTGTGCACTATTGCCTTGGGTGGTGACATATTGGTCTTTTGGGTTTCCAGCTGCCACACTCCAGGCACAGGCAATATGCTTAGGAAGGAGAGCTCCCCACTGCCAGCACTCACTGCATTCACTTGCTGTTCAGGGAGTGCAAATACTGGGGATCCAACCTGGTACAAAAGGCACCTGCCGTGTAAAGAGTGTGGTGACAGTGGGTCTGTGCTTGTACAGACTGGGGGTAGAAGGATGGGTATTCTAAGAAAGGAAATTGTCCCCTGATCATGATTGGCATACTGTCCTTTGCTTTGAAATTAGTTCTGTGGAAGGACATGGACCTGGCACAGCACAAGCCTTGACCACTGGACTCAACAGGCTGAGTCCTGAACGTGTCAGTGGCACCAACAGCCCACCACTAGAACAGCACACACAACATCACGACAGAAGTTAAGGTGAAGGTTACTCTTGGCTAGGGCAATTAAATAGAATGAGAGAAAATTAAAATAGTCTTACAATAGGCTTGCATCAAAGACTCCAGTATGTCCTTAAGGCTCCCATACCTTCATAGCACATTCTAAGACTCGGACAAGTTTGTGAAATTTCAAGTTCAGAATTAAAAATTCTGAGGGCAAAAAAAAAGCAGTTTAACTAAGATATTAATTCTAATTTATGGCTCTCAAGGGCTGAATATTTCAATTGAGATTCCGCAGTCTCATTTGCTTACTCACCACAAATTTATCAGCAAAGTTTTGAACAATCTTGCTTTATTTCAGTGGGGAAGAAAGGAGTTAAATATACCTGCTTGCTACATTTTTGTTGTTGTTATTCTAAATTATTCCCTGTCTTGAAAACCATCTAGGATACAAGATCCAATTTGAAGTCCTTTCAATTACACACAACAATGAACAGGCAAAGGTAGCAATTTACGGCATTTAGTTTTGAATGTTGCCATTAGCTTTTCTTGTTACAATGTCAAAGAAACTATGGGCATCAACAATAAAAAAAAAAATCTACTTGCCAGGCCTGTTTTGAATAAGCCAGAGCAGACTCAAATATAACTCTCAAAAATCCACTGTGTTCTGCAGACACAGGAATATTCTGGGGTTGTCTTTTCTTACCTTAAGCAGAAACAACTTGAAAAAGCTTCCAACAGAAACACTGAGATCAGTGTGCTGTCACAAACTATTTCACACTTCAGTGACACTGCCAGTCTCAGTGACAAAGGTTTTATGCAAGAGTTCCTATCTCTCTGCTTTCATCGAGAACTTCTTCAGTAAAAACTAAAGAATCTAGTAGTCAGATTAGGCAAATCACTAAAAACTTAATTTTTAAGTATGTTAAAAATTGGTGTTTACTAGAATGGGACCACTTCCAGTTATGAATCAAGCATATAATTTAGTGCTTGTAGCAACACCTCATTTAACACATACACATCTACTAACAAAATGCCAGAATTTCACAGAATCAGAATAGAGGTTGAAAACGACCCTTAAGATTAGGTCCAACTGCAAACCCAGCACTGTGAAGTTTACCACTAAACCATGTCTCTAAGTGCACATCTTTTAAATACCTCTGGGGATGGCATGGCGACTCAACCACTTCCCTGGGCAGCCTTTTCCAATGCTTGGTAGCCCTTCCCATGAAGACGTTTTTCCTAATATCCAAACTAAATCTCCTCTGGCACGACCTGAGGCCATTTTGTTGCATCCTGTCACCTGTTACCTGAGAGAGGAGGCTGATCCCCACTTCACTACAATCTCCTTTCAGGTAGTATAGGAAGTGCTAAGGTGCCCCCTAAGACTCCTTCTCTCCAAGTTAGTCAACCTCAGCTCTCTCAGCTGCTCCTTGTAAGCCTCATTCTCCAGA
Organism: Platysteira castanea; assembly: GCA_013397175.1. Lineage (NCBI taxonomy): Eukaryota > Metazoa > Chordata > Aves > Passeriformes > Platysteira > Platysteira castanea. Next base: position 517,580 of record VYXC01004499.1, read on the forward strand.
CCCTTCACCAGCTTCGTTGCCCTCCTCTGGGCACACTCCAGCACCTCAGCATCTTCCTCGTGAGGGGCCAACTGAAGACAAGATTTGAGGTGCAACCTCCCCAGTGTCCAGTTCAAAGGGATGCCACTTCCTTTGTCCTGCTGGCCACACTATTTTAACCGCTAACAAAAAGATACTACATGTCAAAATCCACAACTATTTTTTAGGGCCAGAAGGTTTTTCTTAAGTATAAAACCACACTCACTTCCTGTCTCAGGGGATGGTACATGAATAATTTGCAACCCATCACAAACCAAGATATACACGGCAAAGATGACACTGAATAAATACTGGGAAAAAACAAGCTCAGCAAATCTGAATTACTTGCTTTCATATTTAAATTAATAAACTCATTTGTGAATTAGCCATGGCACAGGGCAAAGAAATCAGAGGTATCTCATTTGATGACTGCTTCAAAGCATGTAATTTCTTGGCAAATCCATCTCATGAAATCATCTCTTGGGGAACCATAGTGATGGAGAGGTTTATTTCACACACTGTGTTGCCCTGTTAATGTGCTATTTGAGGACGTTTTAACCTTTCAGGATATACTCATCTCCACCTCACTCAGGTGAGGTAGAACACTATTTATTTATTTAATACACATACAGAAATTAAAGACCAGACACTTGGAGAAACTGAGTGATTTGCTCAAATTTACCCAAAGAGCCTGTGGCTGTCAGTCCTCAGATGCAGCTATCCCAAGCTCTAAGGGACTTCTCTAAGTTTTGGGGTACCTTGTTTCAATCAGATTAGGCAAGTACCACTGGAGACGTTCACCGTACCTGAGAACACTGACAATACTTGATACCTGCTGTGAAGAGCCCTAGCATACCAGTAGTGCTTCTAGACCCACTGTATCTATCAGTCTTTAACCCACTACATCTAACAGTCTTTAAAAATCAGTCTTTGGTCCACGACAAAGTGTATTAGCTACCGCAGTTCCAGAGGCCTTTAAAAATAGCTTCAAGAATTAAGTACTGCAACACTGTTGGTAAATGCACAGGGGTTAAGCCAGCTTCTAAAAATGAACAAGGTCTTGATCAGCTTTAAGTAATACTGGTTTTTCACAAACCTGGGAAACTCTGGACATCAGAGGGTGCTTCCCTACTCCATTATGTTTAATACTGAAAAAGGGTTTCTCCTGAAAATGATTCAGAGCAGGATATGAACTGAGGTCTTCTCACAAGGGCTTCATTCTAGATGAGCCGTTTAGGGAACCTAAAGCCCCCTTGTTCCTAACTTCCGTGCAAACACTCCCCTGTGGCTCAGGACTGAGTCCCACTGATGTCAGCAGGCCACTGGGGCACAGTTCCAGGCCCCTGCTCACCTTCACACCCATGCCCTGTGAGTCCTGGGACTCCCACAGTGCTGAAAAGAGAGAGGAAACAGTTGCATACCTGCCATTCCTAGGCATTCCATCTCTTTCTGAAGCCACAGATCATCTTCAAAAACCTGGAAGAGAGCAATTGTAAAAAAGAACTGTTTTCATAAATATCTATTATTGAACTTTTACACTGAATTAATGCTTCACAATACCACAGACCCCTATCCCACAAAGCCTCAGGTTTCTCCAAAATTAACTACCAGAAGAGACAAAACATGGCTCTAGAGGTCTCCCCCAGCTTGTTAAGCAGTATGAGGCTCTGCTGCCCAGTGTAGATATGCACACTTGGGGCTCAAATTGTACTCACACTTCATACTATCAGCATGAGTCTCTGCACAACAGTGGAGCTGGGTTGGCTACTAGTTTGCTTTCATTAAATAATCTTTCTCTGCCATTTTCAAAGGCATATTTGAGGACACAAGAAATCTGATCACTAGGAGGCAGCAGGAACATGTCTATATTAGATGATCAAGTCCAATGACATTACACTCATTTTTCCTCCGGAGAACTACACAGAGCCTTTCAAAGGGACCACATGCTAAAGCTGCAGCTTGTGAGGCAATCTATGACAGCCTCTTACCTGTGCCTGGACTGCAGAGACCACTACAGAAACCAAAGCTCAAAACATCAGCAGAAGAAACCAGTGTTTTTAAGGAGTTTTACTGCCCAGTGTTTTGATCAAGATGTAGTAGTCATATAAGCAAGTTCTCATGTATCAAAAACACTTCCTTGCAGGAGCTAATAGAGAGTTAGGAACGTGGGCTGATTAACTGTTAATCACTGTTAGTTACATCACTAACTCTGCCTAGTGATGTACCCACACTTGCTGTTTCTGTTTGCTACCAAGCACTGCATGTGAGTAATGTTAAGTGCTGACTTACGTCAACACTACTGTTACAGTACAGCATGTTAGGGGCAATTTTCTTCTTTGCCTGCTCAGGGAAGCCATTCCTGATTATTGCTAGAGCTGTAACTTTAGGTACCCTTGTATGAAAATATTTCTCACTTCAGATCAGGCACTTTCCCTCAACATAGCAGAAAATGCAAGATCTCACAAGTTCAGATGCACCAGAAGCCTTTGGATTTAAGGAGCCTCTGGAAAACATGTCCAGGATTGGAAGCAACTCTTTTAGAGAAAGAAGGGACTCAGAAACAAACATTAGCATGTACATGCAGCACACTGTGAGCAGCTCTGGGAGACTGCTCTGAGAGATCCCAGGCACTGAGCTCTTCAGTAGAGGCTATTTCCAAATACCTTGTTGTACAGGTAGAATTCTTACACACAAGCTGAGGTATGGTAAAGTTCTCTAATGTCATTATTATAAATTTTCATTGGTTAAACAATCTATATGACCATGAATTTTGAGCAACCAAGCATCTCAAGAATACAGAAAGAAAAGGAAACTCCAGTGGCAAGCTTAAACAAAAAACTGTCAGGTGGATAAATCAGGCAGAATTATTATTATTAATATATACAGAATCAGTCCCTTCTGAGCTGGAAGGGACCCACACAGATCATTGTGTCCCACTCTTGAATGAATGGTCTGTAAGGGGATCAAAACTGCTGAATGTGAGCCCTTCCGTCTATACGTATGGATATGCAGCAACAGAAATCACTTTAAAAGGCTATCAATCCCTGCCAGGCATTTCTAGAGCGGTCTAGGGCCCTATTTGCATTAAGGAAATGTGTACCAGCCCACTGAAGTGATGTAATAGCAGTTTAGAACACTAATGAAAATATAAAACACCAATATGTTCTTTTATGTTAAATGCAATCTTGTTTATAAATATAAATCCCAAATATTATTGTTATGCATTATATCAGCATATATACGGATTTGAATGTTAAATGTCAACAGTTGCATTGCAAGTGAGCCTGTAACAAAAGTAGACCGTGGTTTAAGCATGTATACAGACATGCAGAAAACATGGCTTTCTAGCTAACAAGCTTTACTTCCTGCTTTCTACGAAATCAGCACACAACTGGCTCCTGATTTCCACAGGCTCCAGGTATTTATTCCTGTGTGGTTTTACAACAGCTGATGCACAAAATCTATGGTGTTTGTATGTCCATGTGCATCAACTGCAAAAGACACAACAGTACTCGTTTTTCCTTCTGCCATATCTGACATTCAGTTCTCAGTGGAAAATATAGCCTGAGTATTCAGCATAAGCCTTCCGCTCTGCTACAGAGTGCATTCATAATACCAGAGGACATCACAAGGGGGTCCACATCAGCAAGCAGCACCAATTCCATGGACCTGCACTCACATCATGCTTCAAAAGTAATTAATTTAATGCAGTAATATTGTCAGGAAACTTTTTCCCAAGTTTTACATTAATTTATTCTTCTGGTAAAGTCAGTTGGCGTGCTGTTTCTTGGTTTTTTGGGTATTTTTGGTTTTTTTCCTGCAATACTATTTCCTTTTTACTAGTCTTTCTGTAATCCCACCACAAACTACCATTTGTGACTCACTCTAACCCCCACTGCACAGTAAGGTATTCTCCACATGGGCAAAAAAACAACTCTGTAAACACATTTTGAGATGGCTTGACAGACACAAACCTAGATAAGGAGAAAGCATGAAACATAGAAGCTCCATCCCAAAACCTATGGCACTCCTCTTTGGGGGCTGACAGCAGTGGGCAGGGGTGCTGTGACTAGATAAACACCAAGGGCCACTGCTCAGAAGCACAGTGAAGCACAAACACAGCATTGTTAGGGAAGGGACCACTGGAGTTCCAGTCTAACCCGCTCCCAAGGCAGGGTCACCTAGAGCGGGTGACAGGAACACATCCAGGTAGGTTTGGAATGTCTCCAGAGAGGGAGACTCCAGGACCTCTCTGGGCAGCTGTGCCAGTGCTCTGCCACCCTCAGTGTAAAGAAGTTCTTCATGTTGACGTGAAACTTCCTGTGTTTTACTTTATGGCCACTGCTCGTCTTGTCACAGGGTACCACTAAAAAGAGTCTGGCACCATCCTCCTGACACTCACCTTTGAGATATTTATATGTATTAATGAGATCCCTTCTCAGTCTTCTCTTCTATAGACTAAACCAGCCCATCTCCCGCAGTCTCTCCTCGTAAGAGAGATGCCCCACACTCCTCATCGCTTTCGCGGTCCTCTGCTGGACCTTCTCCAGTAGCTCCTTATCTTTTTTGTGCTGAGGACCCTGTCCAAAACCTGTTGGCTGCCTCACCACGCCGACCCCCAGCAGCTTTTCGGGCCGCTGCCCCCAGCCCCAGTGCCGGGCCCCGCTCCTGAGCACAGCCACGGCGGGGGCTGCTGCGCCCTCACACGGGGCCTGCCCTGTGCGCGCCATCGGCCGCCGGCCGAGAGGCCGCTCACCACCCGCACACCGCGGGCACAGCGCTTACCCCAGCCGCCATCCCACGGCGGGGCTCCCGGGCCCGGCCCCACCCGGTGGCCGCTGCGAGGGGCCGGGCGGACGCGGAGAGGCCGCCGGGGAGCAGCGCCAGCAGCAGCCCGGCCAGCGGCCACCGCATGGCGGCAGGCGGACCCTCCGCGGGTGCGGACGGCGCCGCGGAGACTTTGCAAGAGTCGCCCCGAGTCAGACCCGGCCTCAGCCACCGCATCCATCCNGCTGGCCCCCGCCGTGCTGCTGGGGCTGCTGCTGGGCGCCGCCGCCGCCGCCCTGCTCTGCCGCTGCGCGCTCGGGCCGCGCCGGGGCGGAGAGGTACGCGGAGAGGGCCGGCGGGGAGGGAGGCGTGGGCCGGCCGCGGGCGAACAGCTCGGGGGAGCAGGAGGGGTTTGGGAAAGTTTGCAGGGCGGAAGGCCCGGGAGGTGCTGCCTGCCGGCTTTGCCTGCTGCTCGGGACAGCCTGGGCTGCGCCCGGGGCGAGCGGCGCGGCAGGGTGCGGCTCTGCAGCGGGAGTAGGTGGGGAGCCCCATAATTCCTGCCACACCTCTGCTGGAAAGGATTTCACTGCTTCCTTTAAATAGTTGCTGAAACAAACCGACTAGCCCTAAAAGGAGGCTGGTGAAAGTGTTAATGTGTTCTGAGTGTTGCCCTGCTGGCCTGTATCTCTAACGCAGGTGACCTACAAGTTGCTTCTCGCAACCACCACTTCGTGTACGAGGCAGTGTTGCTTTGGGGGATAATGGAAGATGTATCCGGTTTGCAGAAGCTTTGTGAGATAATTGAAAATAAACACTAATTTTCACCGTAAACCACTAATCTTATTTCCAAAGTATTTTACAGACTTTTCCAAAGTTCATGATACACACAGCAGAGTATTAGTACTAACCCACAGCAATAATTTTGCACGTGGATACCTAAAGAAATAAAAGAGCCTGAGCACCGCTGAAGATTTGCTCCAAATTAACAAGGTTTTTAAAGTGTGTGATTTTGTTAATAACATACTTGCTATTCTCTTAAATACTGTGGTTCATATCTCTTTATTTCATGGTGTTTGTTTGGACAGATTGCAGAGGCAGCATGCACCTACCGAACCACTACCAGGCGGATATATTTTCTGAGAATTGTTATTGATTTATGCTTCTTTCTCCCGCTGCACTTAGTCCCATGTCATGCTGGACTGTCTGGATGTAGCAGTGGTTGGCACTGGCACAGCTGGGCAATCTGGAGCCCTGCAGAGTGTTCTGCCAGCCTGCAAGTGGGGGGTCTGGTCTAGCTTGATTTTTCACCACACCTTTTTTGAGCTGTAACAGCTCTGCTGCATACGTGTATCGGCTAGTGTTGATCACCATTAAACATGACATAGGAGACAAATTCTCCTGCTCCCAGCTGCTTTTAAGTTGGAGGATTGAAGCTCTGTTTGAAGCCAAACTTTCGGGCTAGTAATGGAGGCACTTCAAATGCTGGATCAATGCATCCTGTTCAAGTACAAGCCTTTCTGATTCAATTGCTCATTTTCCCTGCCTTAATAGGTGTATCTTTATTGTACTGCCACTACCAAATCAAATGTAGCCATGTACAATTTCATCCTTTATGTCATATATGTCAATAGGGAATAGAAGCTGTCAGTTCTCTCTGGCCTGGATCTTCAGATGCATTTAGATTTTTAAATGCCATTAAAATCAATGCTGCTGCCATAAAAGGGTTATTTATTTTGAAAGAAAAATAAACTGCTTGCTGGTGCATACAGAGCACATTGCAGGGTGGGAAGGTTGTATCCTTTGGGTCTCATTTCCCAAATTGAACAGGGTAACCTTAGGCTGTTCCTTCTTCCCACTGTCTGCCCCACCAACGCTATGGAGCAAGCAGGTGCTGAGCTGCATCTATTACAGCCTTCTGTATCCAAAGTAAAAGCAGGGATAGCTTTCCTGAGTATGACATGTTCCATCCCAAGCAGTTAAATTATCCTTAGAGTGGTAGCAGGGCAAGTACCTGGAGTCTGAAGCAGCTTTTAAGCACCACAGTAAGCCAACATATTTGTCACTCAGCCCCAATTAATCACTATGTTGTAGATCTCAGCCTGAATCTGTGGGACTTGGATGCATGGAGTTAAGTCCCTTATTAGTTTGTTGATCTGTACATAGGATACACTGGGATAGTTTTAAGACAAAATTTTTACCATAGTAACAAATAAATTACAAGGTTGCTGAGGGAGATTTGTAGCTGTTCTTTTCTCATAAGTAGATTTTTAGGAACCAGCATCTGCACTTCACCACATCTTAAAGGCTAACCCAAGAATATAATCTGAATTATTGCACTATCTAAATTCCAAAGAGGTGATAGAGGCAAGTCATAAGGAATTAAATGTATTCAAAACCTGTGCTGTTCCCTATGTTCTGGGAAAATTGACTACTTTTACATACCAAGTAGCCAAATAATTTAAGGTGAACCTTTCCATAAGACAGTAGTGGCTGCAGCTGTATCATTAGACTACATCAAAAAGTAGTTGATTGAAAACCTAGAAGAGAATTTAAAAATTAGTCCATGTAGCATGGCAGCCATCTTTTCCTTCTCTAAAAGAAATCCTTTCAATGTTGTGTTTGGAGGCACATTAGTATTGTTTTGTGATCTATAGAGTGTGTAAGGAAGATCATGTGTAGCAGGAGGTTTCATTCTCACACAGTTTCTGTGTCCCTACCAGAGGCCTTTTGCATTTGTGAAGTGAAGCCAATAATACAGGCTGCTTTTGGGGAAAGAAGGTGATGAACATTTCCTGATGTTACTTCTCCCCGTCAGGAACTTCCACACACATAAAGCTTCATTTAGGAAGTTTTTCTCATAGCAGGAGAGCAAAAATACTTGGCATTTTCCTTATTGCTGGCAATTATAGACAATTTTAGTTAACTTGTTTTAATTGGTATGTTTGAGTTTAGACCATGAGGTTGACTCCATAGTCTGTAGTATGACATTTTAAGGGCAGATGGATCAACTTGAAATGTTCACAGCCTCTTAAAACTTTTAGATTAAAATTCTACTTCTGGAATGACAAATTTTAAAAGTGCATTAATTTTAATTATTCCTTTCTGAATATGTAAAATTTTCATTCATTTTCAGATTGTATTTTCCCAAAAATTTCAACCAATACAGGAATAATTTTCATGATGGAGACATGAATGTATCCAGGCTGGTCTCAAAGATGTTTCCAGTTAATCTGCATGGTCACAAGTGTTACATTTTATGTTTTCTCTTGGAATTTCAGAATGATTCCCAAAGACTTCTGGAAAGCTTCAACGCCGATGAAAAAGAGCACACAATCGTGAAAAGTAAAGCAGAACCCCATACATCAAAAGAGGAAATTGTGCTGGAGGTAAAGCTCTGCTGTTGTAGGTGGATGTCCATGTTGCTGCATGTAGCAATGAGTATGTTCAGGGCCTGCTCCAAATTGTCTTAATTTTAGTGGGTGTGGAGAGAGACTTTAAAAAGTGTTCAGAAAAAGTGTAAGATGGAGAGTGGGAGTTGATAGCTGCTTGTGAATGCAACCATTTTGAGCACTCATTCCACTTATGAATCCCGTTTCTCCTGGAGGACTCTTTGGATATTTTTATCAAGATCCTGGGTTCTTTTTGGACAGAGGCTTCTTTGCTTTCATCTCTATGTCGTCCTCAGTTTCAGAAGGCTGATGGGATAAATTAACACTACTGATGTAAGAAAAAGTTCATAAGTACTGAAAGACCACTGTGGTGAGCTGGGATTCAAAGACAATCAGAGAAACAATTTGTGAAGAAAAGTAGAAATATAAAGTTAACAACCCACCCTCAATTAAAACATCAAGTAACTTAAGTAACTTTTTTTTTTTAATAATCCCAAAATAACTGGAGAACCAGTCCTACTATGTAGTCATTAGATCACTATCTTTCACCCAAATCTGATTTGACTGCTTTTGCTGAAGCTAAAGGTTGTGATTTAAACTGCACATTTGAAAATGTGCAGTTCAGCTGACTCATTCAGTCAATTATACATAAATTAAATACATGCATAAAATGTCGGTCAAAACCAGCCAGTCTAGTGCTTAGCTTATAACAAGAACTGATTTCAGGATTTCAAGAAAATGTTATTATTAACATTTAAACTGTTGATTTAAATCATTTAAATTTAAATGATTTAAATCAATAAATTGACAGGTGATGAATCTTAAGTTTTGTGATCAGTAATGGTGACAAAACATGCTTGGTCATTTTGCTTGAGTTAGAATATAACAAATGAGCATAGATTAGGTTATTTTTTGAAGCGTAAATGTTGTGGGAGAACTTACACAATTTTACCTCTTTATGCTTATTACCAATGTCTTGAAATGGGATCACAGTCTTTTAAAGGTGATCATTCACAACTATATCCATTTCCCTAACATGGCTCATTTATAAGACATTAAGAGGTAACCTTGTTATTTGAGGGGACTTTCTCCCACCTATTTGTCTAACTACGGAAGTTATATATACATTTTTCCTATTAATTTGTTCCAATTTCCAGAGGCCTTTGCTGTTACTAGCATGACATTGACATTTTATGAAGAAGCATAGATGGAAAATGCTTTGAATTAGGTTAGAGCACTTCAGAAAAACAGGTATTTTCATTCTGGGGCTTTCCACACTGCAATAATACCATAATTACTGTATTAATAATAGCAACTGTGTGTTACTTTCACATACTGGGAAGCAGGATGTGTTAGTTCTAGCACACTGCAGTACAGCTTTCCAGCTTTGCAGTGGCTGCTTTGCCTCCAGCCGCTGCACAGCAATGGCTCTGTCCGCGCCTGTCCCGATGAGCTGCTGCAGCGCGGGGACCGCTCGCTGTGGGCAAGTGTTCTACATGCTGCCCCCATACTTTCAGCTTTATCAGTAAACCCAAAAATGGAAATAAATGAAATGGAGATGAAAAAGTGATGATGGAAGTCTAGTGAATTACATAGTTTGCTATTCTCTTTCCATTTCTATTTTTAGATTCTATTAGTGCTTTGATATTTCCTAGAAAAAGCTGTATTGAAAAGCCTGTGTTTTGACAAATCAGAGTCTTTCATTGCATATGACAAAACCAAAAGAGATAAAATAGTGCTCGGATTTACATTTATCTGCTGTTTGTAGCCAAACTTTTATTAAGGCATACCTAACCTCTCAAAACAAAGCTGATGATCCCATTGTTCCAGCATCTAGAAGAAGGCAGTAGCAGAAAGTCAGATTATGTGATACAGAAAATTGCATGAAAAGAATTCAGTGTGTATTAAGTTCTTTGGAAAAACATGGTTGTTTTCTCTTGATTTTGGGTAAGGTTTGTATTGTAAAAGTTCTTTCATGTGATGACTAGTTTTGCTTAATGTATCATTTCTTTATTTAAATTGAAAGACAGAATTTATAGCCATGATGATATCTGTGGAGCTTATTTTCCTTTGGTAGTTTTTAGTATTAAGATAATATCAATCTCATTTGTAAAATCTTTAGTTGTTGCTAAGGGTATGGAGATGGGTGACAAGACACAAAATGAAAACACCTTACCAATACCAGATATTACCTCTTTTCTCCTAGAGAGTTAAAAATATTTCGTAGCAGTGGTAATGACAAGAGTTCCCTTTTTAGGTTTTCCTACTCTGAATGAGCCTTATGAGAAGACTTATTGCACCAAAGCAGAGACAATCAATAAACAGTTATCAATAGGAACATTTAAGTTGTGTAACAAAAAAGAGCACACAATACATACAGAGAATAACTGCCAGATCTACTGCTGTTCCCAAATGGTTTTCTGTTCTTTTCCATACAGGAAAGGGAGTCTCCTCTGAACAGTAACATCACAGCATTTGCATTAAAGGCAAAAGTGATCTATCCCATCAACCAGAAATTTAGGGTAAGGTTTTAGATTCTACTTGTTAAAACTAATGACCATCATTCTGTGTCAGAATAAATTGCAGAGTCAAGTAATGGAAGAAAATTTACTGCCAATCTACTTAATAGGGATCTTTCTTTTTTTTATAGTCCATTGACTCAGGGCTTATTCTGTAAGGAGTCAGCTCCCCCTGAAACCTGCAATGCTTCACATGGTGTCCAGTCAATTTTCACTGTATTTAAGAGCTTGTCTGCCACTTAACATTAATGGAAGTTGGATCTGTCTAAGGAGCCGTAAGAAAATCACCACAAGGATCTAAAAGGAAGAAAGCAAGCATGCACCAAGCAGCTAACTACAGCAGAAGAATGCTTTCCTGGGCAATGCAAAAGCCTGTCATTTAAATGAAAACACTTTTGCTGTATATACTGTTTTAACTTTTCCCTTGAAAGTAAACACTGAAAATTGATGAGATGTTTGTCTCCTTATTGTGTTGTATTAATCGACCTTTGGAATTTTCTTTGACTTACAGCCTTTGGCAGATGGTTCATCCAATCCATCTTTGCATGAGAATCCAAAGCAGGGAGTTCTGCCTAATCAAGTGGTGGAGACATCCATGTCAGGGAGCCTGGGATCCCTGAGCCAGGGAGAGAAAGAGGACTGTAGTTCCTCCACAACAATACATTCCACAACAAGCGATGACAGATTTCAGGCTCGAGCCTTCCTAAAGGTGACCAGCTTCCCTGAAGTGCTGACATGTGAGAGGTAAGCAGTAAATTTGCCCTTGTTTGGTCATTTCCTGTGTTTTTAGGACAGTCACCAAAGGTGAAAGGCTGAGCATGAATGCACACAGTCACCACTTCAGGGTTATCTGCATATAACCCTAAAAAAGTTGTTGGGGAGATTAATACATGAGGCTATTGGAAGTCATCCTGTTCTTTGTGAAATTTCGGTGATCAGAATCTGCCAAAAACTATGTCATAAAAGGTGTATCACTTTTAGGATAAGGAGATCTATTTGTTACAGTTCATATGCCCGGTTCACATGCGCTTGGCTGGGGATGAAGTCCTCTGCACTGTACAATGCCATGTCACACTGCAGGTGCCTTGAGAGCACCCAGTGATCTGTTCTCTCCGTTTTAATGGGAACTACTCATGTCTTACTCTGGGAAAGCAGTTCCTCTCTCAGACACACTGCTGATGAGCAGGTAGAGATAATTGAAATGGACTGTCAGCTCTGATTTCCTTTCAGCTGCACCACGGCAAGGTACCCATAGATGAATCCACTGCACTCTCATTAGCAAGAATAAGAAAATCATATTTGTGTCACAGGGACTGGGAAAACTATTAGCAATGAAAAATATTTACAAAATACCTGCTCTTATTAAGACTGTTTCAATTCAAAGCCATGTTTTCCCTGGTTGTATCCATTCATGCCTATGTTTACCATGTCTTTTTCTAGAGGAAACTGCAACGCCAACTTTATTAAAAGCACTACTTTGTTTTGTTTCCTTTTACATACAGAAATCTTTTCTGAAAAAGAAGGCAATGTAGAAATAAAGTGACTTCACTGCTGTTTTGGGGCAGTGTTTTTAGGAGAATCTAGTGATTAAATGAAACTATTTTATTGTGTTGGCTTTTGTGTAACTGTCATTTAGATTGTTATTAATGCATTTTTAATCTTTGTTTTAGTTTTGATGTTAAGCTCTGCCTTTGCAGTCTTACTTTAAAAGATCTCATGCTTCTCGATACTGAACTGAGAAAACAAGAACGTGTGGTATGTACTTATATCTCATTTATAGCTCATTGTTTTGAGCAGCTTAGTTGAGTATCAGTTTAGGAAATAACAAACAGCTGGCTAGGTGGGATGTAGTGTAGCAGAGTTGCATTTCTACATTATTGTCTATCTTTTTTTCTTTCCTGCTCTGCATATATATGAGCTTACTTATGAAGTATACTGGTCTGTGAAATACCAATATAGCAAATACAAAAATTTGGTTTTCAACATTACTCCAGAGAATTACATACAGTGCTTGAAGCTCATAAAAAGAGGTGTCTTGGTTTGAAAGAGAGGTGTTTGCCAAGGAAGGCAGGAGCCTCCCTTGGAATGGAAAATTATTAAAATTTTAAAATTAAGGGGCTTTCAGGCAATTATATGAGAAATAGGAATAACAGTTCTTTACTAGTATATATGACAAAACAATAACACAGAAACACNTAATAAATTATTTAATAGATGAGTTCATCTTAAGGACAAGTTGCTTGTTTGTGTGTTGCAACTCAGAAGACTTAAAGTTTTTGGAATAAAATTGAATATTCAATTCAACTGAATCGCTACCATTGTAATGAGTACAATAGTTGTGATTTTGTATGAGTGAGGGATTAAGGTACCATTTAAACCATAGATAACTACCTACATCAAGTCACAGCAACCAAAACAGACAAGGGGAAAAAAAAAAAAAGAAAAGAAAAATAAGTACAATCAAAGCCACAGGATACTCAGTAATGATTGTGGTGACTACTTACATTCAAGTAGAGCATCATTAGTGCTACTGAGTTTTAGCTCAGTTAATATGAATCTGTAGCTTTTTCCTCCCCTCTTTTCTCAGGCTCTGTTTAAACAAATTGGTCATTTCTATTATAATTTACTAAATCCACTGAGAATATTTCAAAGGATGAGATTTTCTGAACAAGTTTCTACACAACACAAAGGAGGAAACAGGAAAGTAAACCTGGGAAGCAATTTCTCATCCGAGGGATTATCCCTATTTAATTAGATGAGAAAGGTAACTTGTGATCACATTCCAGAAGGAAGTTTAGTTTGATTATTGAAGGTCGAACTTGATCTCAAAGTTAATCATCAATTTCTAAATGAAGGTAAGTAGCAAGATAGTGATGTAATCACAGAAACACAGAGAAAATGAGCATTTAACACACTTTGTGGCCCACCAGAAATCACCACAAATTACTTTGACCTTTAGCTGAATATTTAAATAGCTTTATATTTTTGGAGGAAAAAAGGGGACAAAATAAATCAGTCTGAGAATAGTTTCTTCCTTTCTCTGAAGGAAGAAACTCTACTTTCTGTATTCTCTGATTTCAGTCTTTCTTGGCATCAGGTGTAAGGAAATATATGCTTTTCTTTCAGTCTTCTGAACCCATTTTTTTTCTTTTTACTATATATGGTATCTTGGTACTGTGTGCAAAGCTTGGCAAACTCCTATCCAAAACATTTGCAAGTGAGATTTAAAACATGACTGTTTTAAGGTTTTGTCTTCTATTAAGCTCTAATTATATTTTCCAGATTTTGCTCAGCTGATATACTGGCTTCAATAATTGTTTTTATATGCAAATATGTATTTATTTATGTTTTTATATGCTTTAAGCAGGCAAGTTCTGTGTCATCTTATTTTCAAGATTATGAGGAACAGGCAGGTGGCTGTTAAATTTCATGTATTTTTATTTCTACACTGAAATATGCTGCAGCAGTTGGTAATGACGTGAATTAACCTTACACTGAAATTCTAATTGAGGCTGGAGGGCAAAATGTTAAGCAAAAATTTTCCCAGTGTTAAAGAAATTCAAAAACATCTTTTTGAAGACACTAGTATTACCATTTTAAAAAAATAAAAACCAAAAAAAAAAAAAGGCACACAACTGGAAAGTAAGTATTTTTCTTGGAAGAGAAGCTAGCTAGAACTTGAGATAGTTAATGTGTGTATAAAAATGTTTGACTTATCCTGTGGCTGACTACAGTTGAAGTCAGAGTAATGAGTCTTTAGTATCTTTCAAATAGTTAATATAAGTTTAGGGGTTCATAAAACATTAGAAAAATGGGTTTGTATTTTCAAGTGATCTGCGTTTTCTCCAGTCAAGAAAAGTTTCAAATGTGTCTGCCTGGTTACAAGGATATATGAGATTATGTGTAACACCATCTTCCAGTATCTTACTGAAGCCAGAACCAGAGAACTTTTCAGAGTGGAAGTACTGGAGAGTCACTGGTGCTGTATCTGTTATTTCACTTATGATTCACTGTAATCTCCCTGATTGATTTAAATCAGCAAAAGTTATCACAAAGTTGTCCTTACAATGATGAACAGGCACTTAACCTGGGTTTTGTTTTCTTCCTTTTAAACAGATGTTTATTCAGATTTTCAAAATATACTTCACAGACTTCCATCATAAAAAGAAGATTACTGATGATTTATTGAAGAAGATTCTTTTAAATCAGGAAAATGTAAGTGGGTTTGTTGGTTCATATTTAAGACCACACAAAGTAAAGAGTTAATCTTATTACCGCAGCGGGCCATTTCACCTACTCCTTTTCAACAGCAATGTCATTTGTAATCTCTTTCTGAAGAAATGCAAAGAAACTCCCTTGTTAGTTGATTTTCTCCATTACCCTGTGTGCTTTTTCTCTTTGTTGTTGTATGAAGTGATCTGTGTAATCTGTTCAAGATAAAATATTTTGTAGTTGAATCCATTTAAGCAAACAGTGTATTTTAAACCTTATTCATTCAAGTTTAATAATTTCTTCATTATCAGGGGCTTTGTTTGGTCTCATTGGTATCATTGCTGGTAATGAAATAGCAGGAAATAAAGTAGCACTATGAAGCTCAAGGCTTTCATCAGAGGAAAATATACTTGTTTTCTTCATCATCCTTTTTTCTTTCATGTACATCAAAGTCCTTATGCCTCTTCTGAACTGGAAGACATATATTGACAGTCAATACGCATTTCAGGTGGAGTCACAGTACTATTTTTAAGGTTATTACAAGGAAAAAAATCTTTCCAAAACTATAGAAAATAGGAGAGCTATTGGTTCCAGTTTCCATTTTCCAATTTAGAGTCACAGAAAAATCTGGATTGAGAAGCACATCTCGAGATTGTCTGGTCCAGCCTTCTATAGGAAGCTTAGCTTTGTGTAAGGTTATCCAGTGCCCTGCAAGCCCAAGTCTTGAATGTTTGCACTGAGAGCAGCCTAATCACAGTACTGATTATGTTTTTCTTCCACGTAGATGGAATTTCACATCTAGGCATTAGTCTATCATCTTGTGAGCGCTATTTGTTGATTACTTCGTGCAGTCTCACAATCTGTGAATTACTGTAAGGCATCTCTGTAGTTGTACCTTATGATTTATATCAGAATGCATTTTGCCTTAAAGCACTCTTCTGCCTTAAATTCTCAGGTTTAGTGTTAAAGCTTATTGTTTTTATTAGATGAAAAGTGAAATCAGGTGTACAAAATCCTTTTACTGTTGGGTGTCTGGTAATGACTGTTAATAAATTATAAACAGAGCTAATCTAGAATAGGCATGTTTCCTGATAGAGCCTGACCCTCAGTGGAGTTTGATGGCATCGGTGTCATCATGCACCTGACTAAGCTGCTGCAAGACAAAGACTAAATCTGGATTATTAGATGCAATAATTGCCAAAGTAGTCCAGTTGTTTAAGTGCCAGTGTGGGGTTTCTGTGTCCTATATGATGGAGAGAAAGATCTTGTAAACCCAACAGTCTTAGAGGCGGGATATTGTACAAGGAACAAGGCTGGTTACGACCACCATGTAAAAGAGAAGTTGGTGATAAGTAAAAGTGTTACATGTTTTATTGCAGACGGCGTTTTCCTCTTTTAATTCTGCATCATAAAAATTCATGGGATTTTGATGAAATTGTTAGTGAAGCTTGTCAGACTCTGGTTCCATTTTTTTAAGGCAAAAGGATATCAAGTTAATGCATTGACACACAAAACTAGGTGGTATTAGAAGTCAATGCTTGCTATATAAAGCATGTTGCAGCGAAGGAAGAATCACCCTTTTCGATATCAACCCACTAAGCAATGGCAGCAGACTAGTATTTGTTAGCAACATCAGCTTTCAGAAAAATTGACCCTGGTTTTTCAGGACTGAAAAACTGTTAAACCTCATATAATCATGCAGCCTATAATTTGTCCCTCATGAGCATTACAGGTGTGTTCATCCATGTGTGGAAGCACTCAGCAGGAATCACTATCTGATTATCACCTGCATATTTATCTGAGCTTTTAAACACAGCGTGTACGCTCATAGCTGCCATTTAAGATGGGGTACATGCACTAAAATAAAAATATTTGTAGATAGATTCCAGGGGTTATTAGTATAAAAGCTCATGAAGCAGTGTTTGCTAAAACTTGAATTCAGTGGAAATGGACAATGGTCTTGATTGTACTCACATCCTAGTGGAAATGTATGTATTTCTATTAAGTTTAGTTGAGAGCTGCCATATATCTGAAGATTTCCTTGCTTGCTACAGAAGGCACATTACCAAGAGACAGAACTTTCTGAATAGTCCTGTTCAACTTCCTTAGCCATGAGCCAGAAATGACATACAAATTCACTCCCAGTTTTAGAAGTTATGTCTGTTTTTGTTTAACAAATCACTTGATTTTTTTCCCACAGGATTTTGAAGAATTACAGAAACAACTTGACTCTAGACTCCAGAATACTGAAATGTCAGGAGCCCATAATTCAGAGTACCAGACTCTAGAAGACCTAGAAAGGAAAGAAAGGGAATACTCTGAGCACGTAATAGATAATGTAACTTTCTAATTTTTTATAACATTTTATTTCAATGTTATTCTTTTGATGGTGACTTCTTTAGTCCGACGGTTTTGTTGAGTAGTCCACAGTTAGTATTTTGTATGTGTACGAGTCCTGAAAACATTTTTACATTGCTCCAGCAAAATATTTCAAACTACCTTTGGGTGCCAATATGTTTTTTATAGATAAAACATTTTTTATGTTTTTTGTGAAACACTACTGTTTTATCAGCTGAGAAATGTCTACTGCTTGTCTGATGGTAAGATTTCAAGCCTATGCATAGCCTGACTTTTAGGAATTTTATCCTAGCACCTTGTTTTTGTCAAGTTTAGATGTAACTGAGTAAGAGAGTAATAAGAGACTACAATTTTTTTTTCAGCTGAAAGAAGTACTAAGAATATAGTTGCTGGGCAATATTTTAGTGTGTTTTGTGCATTTGCTTTAGCAAAGCATTTTTCTTTAGCAACTTTCCACATGAAAATATATTTACATTTTTTGATGTAAAAATACATTTTGATAGCGGGCATTTGATTTTCAAAGTAAAGACTTTTTTTTCTATAAAGTACGTTCACTGTCTCAGAATAGCTTTCAGGCTAGAAAACTGGAGGTCAAGAACATTATTTTCCAGTAAAATGAGTAATATTCTTCCCAGCCCTGTTTTTGAAGTTTGAGGAAATTGACTGCTGATGAAAATAAGAGAGTGACAGCTCTGTGAGCTGCCTGTGCTGACTGACTGCGGCACTTCATTCCTGGACCAAACAGCCCATCACCTCAGCCTTGGGCCTTTTTCATACAGGAGTTAACATTTTTTAATGTCTGATGCTTAAGTGTTTCACTGAGAATTTTCTCAGCTTTCTTTTGATTCTCTGAGCCCTTCACTTTATAGTGGAAGACTTGGTAACATTGGGGCATTTGTGTCAAGTTTCTTTTGCATTTTAGCTTTGCGCAGTGGAAAATTGATTGTTTAGAGTTTTCCAGAGTTAGTCATGTAAAAAGAATTGCTGGCAATCTTGCTGAGCAACATGAGGCATTTATTCACCAGCAGCAATCATCCTTCAGTGGGTCTGTCACTCTTGTGCCTGCAGATGCTTTTCATCATACTGAAAATAATTTCCCTCTATGCAGATTTGTGTAGATTAGTACCTTCCACTAATCCAGTCTTCCCCTGAGAATATAAAGGGGTTTTTGCCATACTCACAGATGCCATAATCACATTTTTTTCCAAAACTCATGGATACTTAATAGAAATCTTGGTGATGGATGCATTTTCTTACCTTTATGTGTACAAGTAATACCACAGACTACAGAATATTCACAGTTGTGCGCAATCATATTTGTGGAATCAGAACCTAAAACTAGGGATTGTACATACAATAATCTATCAGAAGTGGCACATACACTGTGCTGACACTGCATAAAGTACTTAATTCCAGCCAATAAAGTGCTTATGTAGTGTCTGGCTTTGAAAGGCTTTGATGGTATAAAACAGTAATAATTTTCAGTTTTTCTTTTTTTGTAAAAATGTTTGACTGGAATACCTGCTCCTACAGCTAAATAAACTTCCCAGAGTAAAAGGGCTGCAGTTTATCTTTTATGTTTTTACCATCAATACTAAAACCCTAATAGGCTTTTATAGATGCAATATGTAGAGAATTAACAAATTCTTAGCTAGTTAAAAAGAATAACTACAGTTATTTTGAAAGGTCAGATTTTACCTGTTGGTTATGTGCCACCACCAATATATAATATATATATATATTATATATACATAATATATAATCCTCTCTTTAGCTTTGCAAATTGTTCAGTATAACTAATGCTGAGAGCTGTCTGCAATTTCAGTGACTTGTTTCTCAGTAGACTCATATATATGCCTCTTTATGTAATGAAATACCAGATGATTAATAAGGGAACATGAGTTGTTTTGTNGCCTGTGCTGACTGACTGTGGCACTTCATTCCTGGACCAAACAGCCCATCACCTCAGCCTTGGGCCTTTTTCATACAGGAGTTAACATTTTTTGATGTCTGATGCTTAAGTGTTTCACTGAGAATTTTCTCAGCTTTCTTTTGATTCTCTGAGCCCTTCACTTTATAGTGGAAGACTTGGTAACATTGGGGCATTTGTGTCAAGTTTCTTTTGCATTTTAGCTTTGCGCAGTGGAAAATTGATTGTTTAGAGTTTTCCAGAGTTAGTCATGTAAAAAGAATTGCTGGCAATCTTGCTGAGCAACATGAGGCATTTATTCACCAGCAGCAATCATCCTTCAGTGGGTCTGTCACTCTTGTGCCTGCAGATGCTTTTCATCATACTGAAAATAATTTCCCTCTATGCAGATTTGTGTAGATTAGTACCTTCCACTAATCCAGTCTTCCCCTGAGAATATAAAGGGGTTTTTGCCATACTCACAGATGCCATAATCACATTTTTTTCCAAAACTCATGGATACTTAATAGAAATCTTGGTGATGGATGCATTTTCTTACCTTTATGTGTACAAGTAATCCCACAGACTACAGAATATTCACAGTTGTGCGCAATCATATTTGTGGAATCAGAACCTAAAACTAGGGATTGTACATACAATAATCTATCAGAAGTGGCACATACACTGTGCTGACACTGCATAAAGTACTTAATTCCAGCCAATAAAGTGCTTATGTAGTGTCTGGCTTTGAAAGGCTTTGATGGTATAAAACAGTAATAATTTTCAGTTTTTCTTTTTTTGTAAAAATGTTTGACTGGAATACCTGCTCCTACAGCTAAATAAACTTCCCAGAGTAAAAGGGCTGCAGTTTATCTTTTATGTTTTTACCATCAATACTAAAACCCTAATAGGCTTTTATAGATGCAATATGTAGAGAATTAACAAATTCTTAGCTAGTTAAAAAGAATAACTACAGTTATTTTGAAAGGTCAGATTTTACCTGTTGGTTATGTGCCACCACCAATATATAATATATATATATATTATATATACATAATATATAATCCTCTCTTTAGCTTTGCAAATTGTTCAGTATAACTAATGCTGAGAGCTGTCTGCAATTTCAGTGACTTGTTTCTCAGTAGACTCATATATATGCCTCTTTCTGTAATGAAATACCAGATTATTAATGAGGGAACATGAGTTGTTTTTTGATTTTTTGATTCATATTCCACAGATGGAAGCTTTCTGGAAGCAGACTGACAAAGCCCAGCAGGCTTTTTTGGACCAATCAAAATGCTCAAGTGCCAAAGCAACAAAGATACTGATGGATGTGACTGAGAAGATGATTGCAGTAGAAAGCTTGTTAAGTGAATCTCAAGACTTGCAGGCAATGGTAAAGTAGAAAAAGAAATAAAAGTTGAGAGAGATTTAGTCAATCTGAACAGAAATAATTATGTCAGTGCACAGAGTCTGTCAGTCCTGCCTCAGGAGTGATGTAGAATGCTGAATCCAGTTGTCTCTTTGAGCTTTTTTGCAAAGAGCTCAACTTCCATTGCAGTTTAGGAAGACTCACAGGAGGGTGAACTCTCTGCACTAGAGTGCCAATTCTCAGAATACAATCTAGGTAGTCATAGGAAAAAGTATTATTAATGCAGCTGGTGAACCAGGAGCGAGAGCACCAGATCTAATAATGGTGACTCGTTACTGTGGCCATTATGACATTTCTTTTTCTTTCAAAGCATTTATTCCACTTTGATTGACAAATCCTAATTTGAATTTGAGGATGATACTGTGTGTTCTGTGACTTTAATTGGAATTGAAAATTCTTATCAGCTCTTAGTGACATGGTCTGAAGAGGGAAAACTGTTCATAAATGCACCAGCACTGTGCTCTATGTTGTGTGTGAAATCTAACAGATCCTTTATTATTTTTTGCACAGGATATACTGACAGAATTACATGTAATTTATAGATTAACATAAAATTGGAATCACTGCATTTATTAGTAATTTGGAGTATAAACAGATACGGTAATTGTTAGCTTGTTAGTCTTGCATTGGAGCAGCTAAGTAGACTGAGCTGGCCAGATGTGAAAAAAGTCTTTGCTGCTTGTCACTCTTGACCCAAACTGGGCTGCTGTACAATGAGTTCCTTCAGATGGGCAGACTACAGATAAGATGTCTTATACAGATACAGGAGATATTCCTACCCGAAGTCACTACTGTGATGATGCTGAAATCTCATTGCAGAGGTCCTTGTAGGTACATCTCTGTTAATTATGGTAGATCAGAGAATCATGGAATCATTTGGGTTGGAGAAGACCCTGAAGATCAAGTCCAACTGTTAACTTGGCACTGCATTGTCAGTCTCTTTCTAACCTTGCAGCATTATTTAAAGCAGCTGCACTTTCACCCGTTAAATCTTTCCCTACTGTGATCATGGGCTGCTTCTTTAATAGTGCAATGAAAGCTGCTAGGCCATAGGCAATTATACTAATTTTTAGTATATGTATTGAACTCTGTCTGGCCATGTATTTGAAGGAATCACAGCATTATAAGAATCCGATATGTGTCCTCGTTTGAAAATGAGGACTTGTACTGGTGTGCCATATAGTACCTTGAAAAGAGGTCCAGGACTGACATGTTCTCTTCTGTCCATCTAATCCTCCTTGAGTATTTAAGTTTGTTCTGCAAGGCTGTTTTGTCTTTTCTAGACTTAATGTCTTCTTGACAGCTACAAACAATGAAAACCACCAATAATTTTAGATTAGCTCTTGCAACTGAACATGCAATAAACCCACTGCTAGCCTGCACTGATCAAGACTCAGAAGTATTTAAGTACATGAAGATGGTTATTCACATGGTTTTGAGAAGCTTCTGTGGTTTTCTTCGTGGTTTGGGAATGAATAATTTAATGAAAGAAAAACACAACCAAAGACACATTCTTGGTTTCTAAAGAGGACTTTATGTTTGTTTTAGGACATTCAGGAAAGGTTATTCAGCTGGGAGCTTATGGTGAAAATGATCGATTCACTGAAGTCCTCTATACCAGAAGAGTGTAAGAGCAGTTTAAATATTGTGTCAAATATTCTGGACCATTTAACTGTAAAGAATAATCTTTCAGTCCGACAAAAAGAAGAACTTCTAACAGATCTACACAAGGCCTTCTGGGAACAGCTGGCACATTACAGCAATGGTGAGTACTTAGACTGGAGCTCATGACTTACATGAGTTCTCATTTTATTAAAGAGTAAAAAATTTACAGCTTCAGCCCTATACCCCTCTCTTTTAAAAAGATATTGATGAATTGACCAAGATCAGTTTTATTCTGGAGGGTGTATGTTTGGAATGGGAACTTTGGCTTTAGGCCTTTTATATCTTGTTCCAGCTATTACTAGGAACTTACTCTACAGTCCACATAAATTAATTTCATTAATTTGAATATAGAAGAGTCATACTTGCTACAAGTATTTGTGATATTTCTCTGTGTCTGGGAAAACACAATAAAGACTCTCTCACACCTGCTAGGTTCAGCAGAAAGGAGGGAAAAGAGCAACTTTATTTACATATGTCACATCTTATAGAATTCTCAACTCCACAAGGGATTGAAGAACATGTCACTTCCTTCGCAATCCCACTGGAGAAACAAGATGCTCATCAAAGTTTCTCTTATCATAAAAGGAATGAAAAACAGAATAGACAGTTAAATAAACATCGGCTATTGTTTACGTGAAACTGTGTGAAGAATTTCTGACTTCAAGGTTAAAACAGAAGGCTTAGCAAAAACCAGGGCAACATTTCTCCATTTACTGTTCACATACTTGGCACTGCTGGTGATACTGGCTGACACAAGACACTGTCTTACGATCTCCTGCTACCATGTGAAGCCAGAGCAGCTGCACTATATATAAAGCAGTTGTGGTATCACTCTTGTGAAAAGATAATGTTGAAACTTATGAACTTCATATAACTCTCTCTTTTATTATGTTAGACTAAAATCTTTTAAAAATTCTTTTCCTTTTATACCTCTTCACATTGCTTATCTGAAAAGTACACAATTATAACAAAGTCTAAGCTGACTGACCCGCTGATTTAAGATCCTCCGTGTGTCATTTTGTATGTTACCTACTGCCCAGTATGTTGAGAAATATACCCCCAGCTTCTTTCATGGCTCAGTGCCTCCCATCAGCACTCACAGGAAATTACAGTAAACATTTAGCCAGAAGGAAAATAATGAGAACTATTTGAACACCATTTCCAGAACCATTTCTGCTACTTTTGGACACATTTAATGAAAATTTTCATAGCAAAATGGCCTTAGGTTTAGAGTTCAGTGAACTGAATAGTCAGAATGAATGCAGTCTTGTTGTAATATGTTCTTGCTGTAGTGCTGCTCACTCACTTCAGGCTTAGTGTTGATAAATTGTGCCTTATCTCACAGTCATAAATTCACAGAATCACAAAATGGTTAAGGTTGAAAGAACTTCTGGAGGTTGTATGGTCCACCCTGTCTGCTCAAGCCAGTTGAGCTACTGCTGGTTGCCCAGCGTCATGTCCAGACAGCTTCTGTCTCCAGGAATGGAGACGCCACCTGGGCCACCTGTTCCAGTGCTTGGTCATCCTCATGGTGAAAGAAACCTCCTGTGTTTCAGTTTCTGGCCCTATTGATGGAAGCACAACCATGTGTGATGTATCAGCCACTCCTCCCATTTTTTGTACCTCTGGAGACTTACTAAATTTGCCCTCTGCCCCATCATCCAGGTCAATAATGAAGCTACTGAGCAGGATTGCACTCAGTATTGACCCCTGGGATACACCACTGGTTACTGGCTTCCAGGTAGACTTTGAGCAGGTTTTCAATCTATCTCTCTGTCTGCTCATCTGTCCTCTTCTCTGTGAGGATCTTTAAGGAGACTGCATCAAAAACCTTGCTGAAGTCAAGACAGCCAATATCCACCACTCTTCTGTCATCTACCGAGCCAGTTATCACAGAAAGTGCTGCAGAACATCTAGCTGTGTGAACAGTTTGCTGATATTCACAAATACGTGTATATTGTGATATAGTTTATTTCATGGATGTTTGCTTCTAAAACTATCTGTGCTTAGTTCATAGTTTTTGCATAGGTTCAGCCACTAACATTCTTTAAGCATAAGTGGGTGTCTCTGGGTGATCTTTCCTTTTTTTTTGTCAATTTTCACTTTTTCCAAAGCAAAAGTACCTCTGTCAAGGCCTTGGTTTTATGCCAAAATATGTGTTTATAATTATATATAGCTATATATTATAGTTGATACCTCCTGTGCAGAAGAACATTATCAACCTCCTGGTTTCAGATAGAAATTAAATGCGCTTTAAAAAAAATTATCTGCAGTGCAGCATTTATCTCAATAGAGTCTTATGTTGACCTTTCTTATGAGTTCCTAAATAGAAAAGTTAAACTGTACTTATAATTCACAAAGAGAGCACAAAGCCAGCAAGACTGTGCTCCTAGGATACAAAACAAGGAAGTAATAGAGAATCAAATAGTGTTTAAAAGTAAAACACTGCTACATTTATTTGAGTGATATTTTTATTACAGGCTTTCCTGTACTTTTGGTGCACTTTCAAGTGTTCTGTCAGTGCATCATCAGCCTGTGGATAAGCACAATAAATTAGCATGGGGAATAAATAACATTCTTGGTGTTGCAGTACTGTGCTCCTTTTGTTTCTCAACAAAATAATTTCTAATAGTTAAAGCATCTTAATGTAGTGGCAGAACAGTAGCCACAGGTAACTGTTCTTTTGCATTCTCCTTTAGCTGCTTGTGTCAGGACTGAAGTATGGCTCTGGGGCAGGGCAAGTGGGGGAAATGAATAAAATTCTTCTTAGGTGGACAGGCAATGAGACATGAAGTGGCAGAACATTTAAAGCACCAATTCCACTCGCCAGCCCAGGATCCAAACAGAGTCATGAATTTATATATCACTTGGACCTACAGGGGGAATGAGGGGGGAAGGAATTTATTCCTAAATAGTTCACGTTACTAGCACAAAATTGGAGGGACCTTGACAACTTTTACTGCAGGTTCTTGGATGAGTCACTTTAGAAGTCTGGTATGTATGGCTGCATGCCAGTTCAAGCTAATCTGAACTAGCACTGCTTTAGACCTTTTCTCCCCACCATATGTTACTGCCCCTGTCCTTGCAGCAACATTTGCATATCTGCAATTAGATAATCAGCCACTTACCGACCTTCCTGAAGCAGGAGGGGGAGGTTTGTGGTGCTGCAGGAGGGAATCTGTTTCTCGAACTAACATGCTGCCTTTGCATAAACAGCAGCACCAGTGAAAGGGAGGGTGCAGGATGGTAGCAATCCAAAAACCAGATAGATTTAAGTGCCATGTAACAGTCTAGAAGTTCACATCTAGAGAGGCCATCAGGGTAAGAAGCAAATTTCAAATCCTGCACGGTGATTACTTGTCTATTTCACTCACTAGCAGATTTCCCTGAGCTTATGTTGTGTGACAGTAGCAGATGCTGCTTTCTCCCTGTGGAGTTGTGTTACCTAATTGTTTGTGGTTTATGTTCCAGAATGCATGCAACAAAGTAAAGACCTGATCTTGAAACGGCTGGAGTGCCGTGTGAAGAAGATGGAAGAGTTCAAACGCAGACAGGAAGCTGAACAAGAGAGTCTCCTTAGAAAAACTTCTCTTACTGAAGATGTTCATAATTTTCTCAAGGTGAGAATGTAAAAGCTTATTTTCACTATTCTATTAAAGGCCAAATGTATTGCAGATTTCTCCCAGGTCCATAAAATTGCAAATTTTAAGTCCTCATGAGAATCATGTGCAGCAGCACAGGTGGAGAGGGTCAGAATCCCTGTTGCCACAGCTTTTCCTGCAGTGTTGGTGTTGTTGCATTGGAACAGAATGCCAACAGGGTTAATGCAAGATTGCATGTTTTGTAGAAAACATCCTTTACTTAGATACTGTGTGTTTGCTTCAAGACAGGAAATCTCTGGAGGAAAGTATCCGGCCTGCATTACAGAAGAAAACAGTCTGCACTGATCTAATTGCTTCTCTATGAGTGGGGTTACCGAGGCTCAAAGACTTAGCAAATTTCACAGAAGCAGAGGAAAAACTAATTATGATCTCTGGCAGGATGCCTTAGAGAAGGTTTGCAGTTGATAATTTAATATGGTATACAATGGCTAGTGTAATGTTTCCTTGGTCATATTTTCTATAGAGATTTGTTATTGTTCCAAATGATATACAAAATCGGAGTTCTTAGCTGTAAATGGCTGAGAGCCACAAAATTCGAATAACTGCTGAGAACTGCAAACCCAAGTTATTAAGAATTAAAAAAAAAACAATCCTCAATTTTCATGAAAAGAAATAATTTAAGGTGAAAGTGGTTACATCCAGCAGCATTAAACTTTTGGTGAAATCTAATAACTTAGATTAAATTACTATATGAGAAGACCCAGATTCCAACTGCAGCAAACTGTCAAAATTTATTGATCTTAACACTGCGATTTTGCACTTCAGGGCCATATTCTTTAATTACATTGTATGAATTGGATAATGCAGTTACTGTTTCTGTATGCAGACCTGCCTGGCAACACCTCACTTCAAAACAAGTAGAGCACTTTTTACATCTTTGGCTTTTCAAAACTTGTGACGAGTAATTCTGTCACACATTTTTGTAGCCAGTGCGCACTTGTGAATGTATTTTCCTCTTAGACATCATTGGAAACTCATGGACACATCCCATATTCTCTGAACAAAGCTTAGAAATTTTGCATTAAGACGCCTTCCCTACAAAGAAGAGCCACACAGCTTTGTGCAAGAGGTGCTCTATTCTGTACACCTCAGAAAGCTGTCAAGTAGGCTTAGTTAAACTTTAGACTAACGATCTGCTCATGACAG
Source organism: Platysteira castanea (assembly GCA_013397175.1). Taxonomy (NCBI): domain Eukaryota; kingdom Metazoa; phylum Chordata; class Aves; order Passeriformes; genus Platysteira; species Platysteira castanea. The sequence continues at coordinate 544,657 of VYXC01004499.1, forward strand.
GCTGAGCAGGGAGGGGCAACTTGCACTTCATGCTGCAGGATAGAACACAGCTGAGTTTTAGGATTATGAAATGCCTATGTACAAATTATGAAAGTCAGAAATGTAAGCCTTTCTGCTGCCGCAGTGGGAGAGTCTTTTGTCCCAGAACAGATGGGGTCTTAAGTGCAGAAACTCTTTGAGGAATAAAAAAAATTTGTATACCTGCACCTCCCATGGTTTGACTTAAATAGTCCAGTAATTATTTTGTGAAAACAATCCACTTGGCACTGAGGAGCTGTTTTGGGTTTGTTTCATAATTTCACAGCCAGCCCAACAGTAAAGGAATTGGTTCCAAAGTATTGCCATGAGCCCAGAGCTGTACCCATCAAATCCACTTCTTTTCTCTGCCTTTCTCCCTTCACCTCATCAAGGGGCTAACACCAGCATGGTAGCAGCCTTGCAAGTAACTGACCTTTCTGCTGAATTTTAAGTGGTTGCCAATTATGGTAGTGGATTTTGCAATACCCTTCATTCACATCAGATTGTTCTAAACACAAGTAGGATGGTAATGATTAAGTAGCTGCAGATCCAATTTTTTTATAAGACAATGAGATATATAGTAAAGGTTAGAGCTCCTACATCATTCTGTCTCCTTCATCTACGTTTCTGTTGGAAAAGGAGCATTTTAATTTTGTCGTTTACTGGCAGAGAATACAGGAATGATCAGTGAAGAGCACAAACCATAAAGTGTCAGTTACAATAACCCAGTCTGGCTCTGCCTACCCACTGTGGACATACAAGTTATAGCAGTTAATTTGTCAAATTCTGTCATAAAGTATGACTCCATGAGATGTGTGAACTTTCAAGTCTACATCTACAAGAATGATCTGTACGTGAAGAGTTTATGGGCACTTTGGTCCTCTTTAGATGAGCTCTATTGACAAACCTAATGAAGAAAGCCATATTTACCATGGGAATGAAAGGGAGCACTTGGCAGTTTAAATCAAAATATGGAATGTTTATGTATAATGCTATTTATTAGTCTGTAGATTGAGATAAACTTTGTCTGTGCAATACAGTCTTCCATGAGCTGGCCAACACATCCACAGTCACAGTTACAGTCCCCACTTGAAGAAAAAAACTGCATCCCTCTTAAAACTGACCAAGGACCAAGTCAGGACCAAGTCATATTTTTAGGAACCACCATGGGACATGGTGACCAACCCCAGTGCAAAAGCCCTGTACAGTGTGATACAGCTGTAACTCAGGTGTCTCATGATGTTGTCAGGTGGCTGTTCTGCACCTCATAGTACTGGCTATGATGTAGTGATATGCATACACTGGAAAGCAGATTTCAAATCAGATAATTTCATATGTTTTGCAGTAGTATGTACATATTACTTAACCCCATATTGCTGAGGCAATTTTGTACTCAAGACTGCGTAAACTCAAATTAAGGTGGTATAGTAAGTTTCATTTCCCTCTGAGTCATGGTTCCAGGTAAGCAACTGCTCTTGTAGTGATACATGGGAAGGGCATCAGGGAAGGAAAGAGGAGGATCACAAGAAACTATTAATATCTTTTCAGCTATTTAAATATACCTACTGTGTTTCTTTTAGGCTTACCACGAGCTGATAGAGAAACACTGGCAAGCACAATGGGGTCTGGAGGAGGAGGATGACTGCGAGAGCACAGAGGCCGTTGCCAATCTCTACCAGGTGCCACTTCTAGTGATAAATGTCATTTGTTAAATTAATTTTGAAGATCGTCTAACCCCACTACAGTGTCAGGCCTCGAGGACGATTGGGGAATTGTAGGAAAGCTCCAGGGGTTGCAGCTCCAGAAAGCTAGGTTGGCAAAACAGAAGATGGAGGCAGGACAGTCTTCCATATCAGCTTGCCTTTTCCATTACCTCCCCAAAACACTATGTTTCATAACCTCATATTAGTCAGAAAATGCCTGCATGATCTGCCAAAACATGCTGCCTGGGTGGCTGACAAGGCTGCAGTAAAATTGAGAGCATACAATGTCTGCCATTACTACCAGAAGGGAGATGTAATTTATGTGGCATAATTACCTCTTCTGCACTGTAGTTGGGTGATACTATTCTAAGTGAACTTCACTACATCTCCAGATACAGTCTTTCCATCTCTTTTTCTCACAGAGAATTTTTTTTTTTGACTCCAGTTAGTTCTCTGAAATAGGTTCAAATCTTTGGTGTAAGCAAGATTTTTACACGCCTTTTTGTTACTGATTTGGAAAATTCTAGGTGCTTCATGCTTTTGCATCATCTTTAATTATTTTCTGTCTGTGCTGAAAAAATATAATAACATGATCTATCTGGTGAAGCCCAAAACCATAGTCAGTAGTGACCTTTAATTAGGCTGGAACTAATCACTTTCAGCTCAACAGGACCCTTGTCATGATTAATTAAAACGAGATCAGGATGTTGTAGAAACTTGTGGTCCCTATCACATAAGGATAATACAGCCGTACAGTCTTAATTAGCACTAGTCCACATGCACTTTTTCAAATTCATTTGATAAAAAAAAGCAAAGCTACTGTATTTAGAACAAATAGTTCTGCCATGGTTTTATGTAACAGCGCAAGAAACAGACAATTTGAGAAAAATTACTGCTTTAGAGAAAGGAAAGGTTTGCTTAGAAAGATATTGCAGTGAATCAGAGTAGATTAACTGTACAAAGCTATGTAATATAAGAAAACTCAACATGTTTGATGATATGACTGTGCTCAGTTCATCACCCATAGTTACTAACTTTTCCATCCCCTTCCTCAATTCACGTGAGGTCTGGAGAATAAACCATTTTTTAAAAATCCTGATCAGTTCCACCTTATTTTTGAAATTATATTGCTTTCCTTTATTGTGTACTCTGCTTTAGTAACACAAAGACCAGACTGAAAATCCTGTTTCTTTCAACACTAAGCTAAGTTTTCTTTCCCACTACAGAAAAATTGGTTTGGGTGAATTAAGTTTTTCTAGAATTGCCAGGTTGCCAGGAGAACTGCACAAACTTGAACTCTGCCAATTCACCCAGTTCTAGGCCATTATATTCCATATTACAGCTGTTCTCCTACGACTAGACCCAAACAAACACTGCCAGACGTGAAAAAATGCAAGTACTGTGATCCAATTGGCCTCTGTTAAATGAGGGTCCACAAATCTTAATTTCCACTTCTTTTTTCTGTAAAAAAAGTTTTTACTGTGATATTTAATATAATGAACAACTGCACTTTCTCCCCTTAACCCCAAATACAGATACTACAAACTGTTATAGGAGAGGAGGCTGCTTTTGAATATACCTTGTAAGCTAAAAAGGAGATAATACAAATGAGCATAGCCCCACTGAAGGTAAATGGGGCTGTTCTGACTTCTACAGCTGAGGAAAGTGCAGTAGTTACATGTTTTTCATTACCGAGGGCATAAAAGCAAAAGTAGACTTGCTGTTAGAGGAAGGAGGTGCATGTCACAAACACAATGCCTTTGCTTCTCTCTCTGCTCCACCACACATCCAGGGCAGAAGTGTAGCTTGTACTAGGAGAAGTCTCTCCCTGGGCAGCAGGACTTTGCCTCTGCACTTAGTTGCTCCAGGTTTGTCACAGGGAGAAGCTGCTGCTGCTAATGGGGAAGGCAAGATAGCAGTGGGAAGATGACAGAGATTTGAGATGCTTCACAGTGCAGTTGTGTGACTGCAGCTCAAGCAGACTTAAACAAGCAGACACTAACAAGCTGGGTAGCAGCAAGCCTCACATGGCAGTAGTCAGCTCTGTGCTACAAGACCTATGTTCCCACTGGGTTTGGACCTTAGTCCTTTGTAGAACCAGCTAGTTTGGGCACTTCTGTAAACACTGCAAAGCTTGATGTTTCCTTTCTGGAAGCTGTGCACTCACTGAAGCTTAAATGATAGTAATTTGCCTTGCAAATGAGGAAGTTGAAAGATGATCTCAATGAAAAAGATGACACTAAAATATAAGGAAGAGGTCACCATATGACTGAACAGGGAACCAGGGAATATTCTAGGACAGAATAAAACATGTCACTAACCTATAAGTGCCATTCCCTTGTGGAAGAAGATCCTTACTTTGTTCTCACGTAGTTCTTCTAAGCCCTTATCAAATTTCTATGCCTTTTTCAATTTTTCATTTTTCACCTTTTAAACAGATTGTGTGTTCATCAAGATTGATTTATATAACCCTCTAGCACTAGGGAAGTCTGTACTGCTACAGTACATCGAAGAATTATCCAAATTGGTGAATAAGTATGTGAAAATTCAATGATCTGGAAGCTGACTGTGTTTGCATAGAATAATTGAGTAGGTTTGTTTTGTGTACGCATGAATAAATCAATTAAAATTATTTAACCAAGGTCAATGGAATCTGTTGGTGCCTGAAGTGAATGAATGAGTTATATTTGCAGGATAGTGTAGGACTTTTCAGCCACACTAATGGATTAAAATAGTGTGCTGTAGGTGAATAGTCTGTGTCTAGACACAGGCTCCATAACTAATTTTTGAAATGCATGTTGAAGAATGGGGGTAAATGATTTTGATTATCGCAGTATATCATAACCAAAGGAAAAATTTTGCAGAGCTAATTGAATGGCTCAGCCTATTATTTTCATGAACAGGGTCTGCAGAGTTATGCTGTATACAAGGGATTTTGTGCTGTAGTAACAGTTTTGTATTGGCTTGGGTAACTTTTCAGTTACAAACTTTTTACCATAATTTTCTTCTACATGGCAGCAATAGCACACCACCCACCCCACTCCCTGCCCTGTTCTGTTTCTTTTGGAAAGATTAATGGCTATCTCAAGTCTGTCTCAAGTTCAGCAGAGACTATATCAGGTAGTCACCAATCCTTAATCATTCCCCTCTTTTTGGTTTTTTTTTTTTTGTGAACTACCCATGTATTTCAGTAGGGAAAGGAGAACTGAAGAGGTTGGGGGATAACAGTTCATTAGTAAGAAAATAGACGTGCAGATTGCACAAAGGAAATCAATTAAGAGCTAGTAATTACATAGTACATGGTAAGATAGGTCTTTTTCCTCTGCCTTTATTTCAAAACCATAAAAACACAATTTATTGTCATTTATAATTTCCCTTTGCTGATAGTAGTTCACAGAATGGTATTTCATTTGACTTGACACAGGAATGAAATGCACAGGAATTTAGACTAAAAGCTATTAAGTAATGAGTGTTACCAGTGGGCAAGGCAGTAGGCATTATAGGAATGGGTAGACATGAATGTGCATTGGAGGGAAAGTATTTGATTTTTTCCTTTGTTAATAAAAGGGAGAAAAAATATTTTTGACAAAATAAAAAGTACAGATTCTCAGAGACTTACTCTTTCATTATTTTCCTTATGTAATTTTGTTAACCTGAGATATGGTTAGGGATGCTGGACTGCATTTTTGGTACCAAGAGCTGGCATCTGTTTAAGGGGAGTCACTCAGTTTGTCTCAGGTAGAAATCCCTATCAAGAGACCTCCACCTAAAGGCTGACTTTTGAAATTTTTGCTCTGTGACTTACCCCAAAAAGACAGCATTATCTGATAGATTAAAGTTGTGAACTCTTACCATGCGAGCTCATTCTAATTCTGGGTTTGGGCACTGTTAGATTTGTTTTGGTCACTTCAGTCAAAGCTGATAAAAGACGTGTGATATGGGTAGCCTTCCTTCTGAAGTTTTCCTCTTGCCTTACTGCGTAAGAAAATGTACATTACCACTATGTGGATTCACAATTTGTTAATAGTTAGATCTCTTGAAGGATATAACATTATCCACAAAGGCACTTTTCTAAAAAGGGAGTGCCAGAAGAGAAGATTGAAACTGCCTCCTGAGTAAATCGAAGGCCAGTGAGGGGGCAAGACTGAAATTTCAATAAACCTCCATTTTAAATGCATGGAAATCAAGAAGTGGGGCTTTTTTATTAGCTTGTTCTAAGGATGACTTCAATGTCACTGTGTTTTATTGATGTTAGGATGCTTAAAAGTAGGTAGTGTTTTCATTTTCCAATTGGCATTCCAGAATTCTTCACATGGAAGAGAGGAATGCATGCAATCAGCCCTTCCCCACTTAAAGTGAGTGTATCTTCTGAGTGTATGTTAGGTATCTTCTAGGAGCCAGTGGTGTGTGTGTCCAGTGTCCCAGAATTTTTGATGCATTTATGGGATGTATGATCTGAGTATTGAACCTCTGTCCTTAGTAAGATACAGTATGGGTTGGGAGAGGAGTCTCTTACCTCCTAACCAAGTGTCCTAGCCACTGAGCTTCTGGGGGCACATACAACAGTGTTCAACAGCTTTAATCAGATACTTTAATTCCTTTAACAAAATGTTCTATCACAAGTTAACAAATAGCTGTTCAGTTGCCTCACTGAGATCATAGATACTTTTCAGTGGCTGGCATGTAAAATAAACTACAAGCAGCCTTTCTAAATATATTTTCCTGCTTCACGATTTCACTATTCACTCATCTATATGTAGGAGCCTTTTAATCATTTAGGTTTAAGGGGGAGAATTAATATTGTTCTTTGAGTGATAGCTGATAAGCTGTGTATTTCCCCTGGTTTTTGACAAAATTATATATTTACTGCCTTGTTTAAAATTCAGATGCACTCAGCATTAAGCCCATTTTATTTCCATGTTTACCCCATGGTATTTCTTTATACTTGATGTATTTCTCTGGGGATTTTTTGAAAAGCTCTGAGATTGACTGCCAGGTACTACAAACAGGTTCATACAATCCTGCAATCAGCTATTCTATTAATGGAATCAATTTGAAAAAATTTCATTAAGTCAAAGCTCTAAAACCAAGAGATGGCATATCAGGAAGCTTGTAAAAAAATACTTGTAGAGGCTGTAGTCCAAAAAAAAAGATCCTGGAAGCAGTACTGATTTTCCTTTTCTTTCCCGTGGAAAATAAGTTTTATAATACATAGTGTGCCATCCATTCTCACAGACTTTATTGCAGTTTGAACTGTTTTGTTAGCTTGAGTCGCTGGGTAGAATTCAGTCACATCTGCATTCTTTCCTAAATGTAGACTTAGTATTTCCCCTACCAAATTTTAAAAGGCCATTCCACCACATTTTTTCAAGCTCTGCATTAAACAGCATGGGCACTATATTGTCCCTGTGGTATGGCCTCTGGGGACAGCATGCTGTCCTCTTAGGTCTGGCATGCAAGGACTGCCTGGGCTCTGATGTCTGTGTGATTTGGCCAAACACATTAATGAGGTGATTTAAATAAGTAATTTTGTGGGAACAGGACTTAATCACGTTCTTCTTCAGTAACTATGTCCCCACTGTGGTAGTGCCGAAGGTAAGTGCGTGGTATAATTTGAAGATGCAGGGTTTACATGCAGAACAAAATGGCGTTGACAACAAGGAACAAAATACCATACTTTTGTTCTGTGCAAAATACTTCCTAGTAAATAATAACACAGAGCTGTGAGCATGCCACGGGAATGCTATCAGTTCTACAGCAAAATGTGTTCAAAAGGGATTTAGCTGCCATTGTTTAAGAATAGAATTCCTTAACACCCTGCCTGAGATCTCTTGATATAGCAATAGAAATGCCACAGACTCCTCTAGATTGCTTCTGAACTACTTCAGACCCAATAGAAATTCTTATATCACTGAACACCCAGTAAAGGCAGGAGAATTAACTTGTCCTGAAAGACTGGTAAAGCTCAGAGGAGAGATGGTTTACAGAGATAGAACCATTATTCTTTAAATGTTGTATGGGATATGTAGATTAGAAATTGTTGCAGTCAGGAAAGCCTTCTGAAGACAGTTTCGGGCCACGGAAGAATCAGGGACATGATATTTTATGAATGTTCATTTGTTTTTATTTCTCTTCCAGCCAGCATGGCCAGCAGCCGGGCCCAGACTGAATGCCCCTGGGAAAACCCCACAATTTTCCCGGCCCGGGTAAAACGAAATATCCAATAGCAAACAGAGCCCGAGAACGTGTGACAGAGAGCAGGGGTCCAAGGAACCCCGTGCCCCGCCATGCGTCCCCACAGGCCCTCCTCCCCCCAGGGGGAGCGGGGGGGGGAGGGAGGGTGAGCCCCAACACCTCACCCTTTTGTTTTTATTAAGAAATGACAAACAATTTCCAAGAACACAAGCAACCCTTCGAGTTTCAAAAAGTCCAAACAGAGCATTTCTGGAGCATCCCAGAGCTGGCAGGAGAGAGATGGAGGNGATCCGTGCCAGGTTTTCACTTTCGCTCGCCGCTCCCGCGCTGGGTTCGGCCGCGTCAGCCCCACGGCTGCCCCGCACCGGCCGCGGCAAACCACGCCCTACGAGCGGCTGTGCTTTGGCAGCTGCCTGGGTCCAGCGCGGCTCCGCCACTCCCACGCTGTTCGCTGGGATGTCCTGGCTGCGGTTGCGGCTGGCGGTGGCGGCCGCTGCTTTTGTCGCCACAATAACTGCCGTTTCTCACTCCACAAAGCTCTCCAAGCCACGTGCTCGGAGCGGGCTTCCACACCGGCCCCTCCGCCTCTGCGAACAGCCGGGGAAGGGGCGAGGGCAGTCCCACACGCTGGTTCCCGGTTCCTGGCTGCCTGCACGGGTCGCATCTCTGTGGCACGGGACCCACAGCTTCCGCGGCGCCGGCGGTGCCGCCCCGCCATTTGTGGACGCGCGATAGCGGACCCCGAGACAGGGATGGAGTCCGCAATGAGGCGCGGGCTCTCGAGGCGGCTGGGCGCATCCAGCGCAGGCACTTTCCCCGGCACGGGCAGTGGAGACCTCGTGGCTGCAGTCACGCACTGGGACTGCTGCGTGGTCTTGGCCATGCAGTGGCCACTGTCCACCACAGAGGTAATGCGACTATGCGCATGCTCCTGAAGGGCTTCATTGACTACAGAAAATGCACAGAGAGGTTCTATCACTAACACGTGTTCCGATTGAACCATTATCTCATCCAAAATCGCAGTCCAAAATTTTGTCTCTTGTCCCAGCGCCAGGGGGATTCACATCAAGAAGCATGTCTCGAGAAACAAAAGAAATTTTTGAAAAGCCACTCAAGGAAGTTTTCCAGATATCCTGGAGTAAGTTTAGCCTTTTGCGGTGCCAGGATTTCTTTAACTTCAAGAAAAAGTTCTTTTTGTGGTTTCGATAGCCACATTTCCCACTATCCTTCCATGGTCCAAGAGATAACAGCCCAGCAAAACAAACGTGCTCACTGAGTTCCTGAGGATTTCTCGAAATCTTCGCTGTTTCTCTTTTCACTGTCTCCAGGGCTTCATGGGATCGCTAATATTGCCGGCATTCTCCAACATTTGTTACAGTCAAGAAAGCCTTCTGAAGACAGTTCTGGCCCATGGAAGAATCAGGGACACGATATTTTATGGATGTTCATTTGTTTTTATTTCTCTTCCAGCCGGCGTGGCCGGCAGCCGGGCCCAGACTGAATGCTTCTGGGAAAACCCCACAATTTTCCAGGCTGAGTAACACGAAATATCCAATAGCGAACAGAGCCCGAGAACGTGTGACAGAGAGCAGGGGTCCAAGAGACCCCGTGCCCCGACATGTGTCCCCACAGGCCCCCCCTGCCCCCAGGGGGAGCCAGGGGTTCGGGGGGGCGGGGTGAGCCCCAACAAGAAATACAGTATCTTTATGTTAAATCTGAGAACTTGGAGACTCGGATTTTAAAATAACAGCAGAAGAGAGAATTCAAACAAACCATTTGGCATTGCTTTTGCCAAGCTAAGCCAGGCCCACAACTAAGGGATGATTAGGATATTATAAATCCTGTCTTTTGTTGTAACAGGAACTTGTAACTTTAATAACTAAGGAGTAGGGGCAATAATCCTTTAGCATGGGATGCAAATGTTACCTTAATGATACTGTCATGTCCAGATTGTGAACAATCACTAGAAATGGGAAAAGTAGTAGAAATTAGGTATTATGTTGGGTCTCTAACTACTAATTCTCTTACTTATGCCCAGTACTCAGTTTCAAAAAGCCACAGTCCGATTTGCAAGAATTCAGAATACTCTGAGATTAAAGAAAGCCATTGGGTGCTGGATTCTGAATATCCTGCCTTCTTTAAACAGGTTAGAGTGGAAAAAGCTGAGACAGGTCATCTCAAAAGTGTAGTGAACACATTTTGTAGTGTTGTGCCTCAATTTTATCCATAAAAAGAGGTTACTGCAGGGAGCTGTTAAGCTATTTATTGTTTGTGAAACAGCTAATTAATATGGTGATTAGCATCCTAGAGGGATCGTAGGAGGGAAATAATAATTTAGTACTCAGTGCACAGCTTGTATATTTTATAATAAATGAGAAATATAAAATATTTTTTAGAAACAATCAGTTCAAAGGACATTCATAAACCTAAACATGGAACAGTTAAAGGTGTTGTGGAAACATTACATGAACCCCAAGTTTATTGTTATGGGGGCACAGAACTACATTTCACATTCAACCTAAGTTCTGGCCTTTATTTCTGAGTTCTTGTCTTTGCATTTTAACATCGTCTTTTGGTTTTTGTGGAGTTTTCTTTAGTACTATCTTTTAGTATTTTCTGTTTTATGATTCAATACCTAGCAGTTGGAATGGGCTCTTACACAGTAGTATATTACAGCAGTGTATGACCCCCTCAAAAAAATCCACTAGAACTTTTCTTGTCTATGAGCTGCAGACCAACATATTTGACATCAAGATGAATATCACTGTGTTTCTCTTGAGAGGTTCTAGATTTTGATCGTCTAAGAAATTGTAATTAAAGCTGTATTTAAAAGAGGACAGCAGCTAGAAGACCTGACTTGTTCCTGTAACAGGAATCCTTAAAGGAGTTTAAAAAATATTATTGATACTTCAAAGAAAAGAAAGAAATGTAAGTGTTTTCAAGAGGGTTAACACTGGTTTGCAATAAAAACAAGCCCAGGTAGGCAGTAAAGCTTTTTGGACTGGTAGGATCATGCAGAGCTCACACAAAAATAGCTCATCATCCTGCGGGAATACTGCAGTGTCCATGTGACTTTCCAGTGTGTTTTTGTTCCCTTTTCAGCTGGGAAAGCTACCTGTCCCCACTCATTCTCCCCAGGAATTATCTCAAATTGTACCAAGTTTGCCAACACAGCTCCTATCACCACTGTGTGTTTGACAGTGAAACTAGAACAGAGTTTTTAGCTTGAATGCCATCTAACTAAATCACCCCAATGCTTCTCATGAGTGAAACAGCCTCAGCAATTAAAAACTGGTCATATGGGACTAGTTTCATTAAAACTGTCAGAAGATGTTTGTTTTCCTAGGCTTGAAACTATTCTGCATCAGAATGAATTTGAATAATTCTGTTCTTCAGGCACTGAAGTGTCATATGTTGAAGTACCAACTATTGACACGACTAATGTCACTTTTGTCTTGCTAAAAGCTGTACTGTCCCTTTTAACTCTTCCTTCTTTCTTCATTCATTTCATATCAGCATCTGTGAAAATGTACCTATGAGGTGTTATGCTACACTGGATTATTTCCACAGCAACGTTCCAAATAGGTGTTTTTATAACATATCACCATAACCAGGAAAACAGAATATTCTTTTCTACTGCAGTCACATGTGAGCAACGGTTAGGGTTCAGGGTCTCATGCACTCTTGCCATTGTTGCATTTTAAATACCTCGTGTAGCTTGAACCAAAACATTTAAGTTTTTCCATCTAGAAAACTGGGTCTTTTTAACTCCAGCCTTAGTGGCACTGGATTTTAGCTCTAAGAGTTGGCACCAGCCCAGTGTATTCACATGGTTCCCTCACTGGCATCATAGAACATGCAGTGGAGCAGCTCCAAGGGGCTGGGGGTTCACTTTGTCACCTGTTTCTCTCTGTCCCTCTCTGTTCCTCTGTTAGGAGCTGTACGCTAAAGCTTCCCAGGCTTTAGCAGAGTTGGTGACGGAGCTGTTTCTTCAGACTCTGCCTGTGGTGACCGGTCTCTCTGTAAGAGAATGTGAGTTTCTGAAAGAGGAATGGCAGGAGAATTTGGTGCCTCAGCTGGAGAAATGGGAGAACCACCGCCAGAGACGCTGGAAGCTTTTCCACGAACAGCTATTGCAAGAAAAAGAAGTAAGATCCATGTTACATTTTGGGACCTCAGGGTCTAAAAAATGGGCTATGGAAAAAAATGATCAAGATACTTACCTGTAGGGAGTGTTGTGTGTATAATTATACAGCCTGGTCCAGACACAGCTCCAGGCTCAAGAGGGGCAGTGTTACTTGCCACATGGAGTGAATATGTATGCTGTGCATGTAGGCTTGCATAGAGGAGTCAGAGAGTAATTACTGAACATCTGTCCACAGTGTTTGACAGATTTGTCAGCACATAAACACTTTTTGGCAAGGCTGCTGTCTGATGTCCTCAACTCTTGAGCATCTACAGAAACAGTTCAAAAAAACCTTCACCAGGTCTGTTTGGAGGGAGTAAATATGAATACAGTTTACAGACAAGGAAGCCTTGCAATGAAGAATATTTCTGACTAATTTTTATTTATTAATACTATAAAATTGGAAACATATGATACCTACTTCTATAAACTTTCTCTACTCCAAGAAGGTGAAAAAACACACATCCAGCTTTCCTGCTCTGTTTGTGCCCACCATAGGGGACACTAACACCAGAGGAGAAAAGCAACAAGAGTAAATGCAGAGGCTGGTGTCTTTAGCATCAGGCTGGGACTCAAATGTACCTTCAGTTTATTCATACCGTGCTATGTCTCTGTTAACACTGCTTTTAACATAGCTTAGTCAAAGAAAGATCTTCTCTATTCAAAGGTGTGTCCTTTCCTAAATGTTGTGTGCTGCAATGTATAGAGTAATTGGAGCTTCTTGAATAAAAGGTTGGCAGATTTCTTTAACACTGGCAGAATCATATTTTTCCTTGACCTCATTCTGCAAAGTGCCTAGACAATCCAGGACATTCTTCATGAGGTACTGAGCAGGCCCCTAATTATTACAAACTGCGTTAAGGTGTTCAAATTCTTCATCCACTCATATTTAGGATTCTACCATAAAACACTGTGATTCAGGGAGCTGTGGGCTTCCTACTAAATCTAGCAGAGTTGTTTGCTAACCAGTGGGTTTAGAACACCCTTGGAAATACAAAAGTAAAATTTTTCATTGGAAATTCTGAGACATTTCATTTTTTTCTTCTGTATTTTCCTTAAGCTGGAATTACACAACATGACCTTTTTATATTTCCTTTATTGTAAATGACCTGTTTTGAAAAACAATTCTGTTTTTCTGTTTTGGTGTCACAGGGCTATCTAGCAAACTAAACTTAACTAAACTGTGCTTGGGACCAACCACTGATGCCAGTGGGTCTGCTCACATCCTTAGTTAATGGTGGGCATTTGTATTTTCCAGGACTGCTGGCTGGCATTTAGTGTTTGATTTTGGCATACCTGTAGCTTTGATAAATAATGAAACAATGTGTGACCTCAAATTTTTGTTACATTATTTTGTCCCTTTTTATCAAGGATTAGATTGAATACCTGACTTGTCAAGTTTAAACCTTGCTGTTCATTTTCACATTCATCAAGGGTTCACAAATTGCTTGTCCTTGTATGTGCATGGCCTGAGCAGCCTGGTCTGGTAGGTGAACTACGAGCGCATTTCATAGTGCAGAGAGCCCTAAGCACTGTGATGGTATTCACTGTCATAAAAAAACACAGAGGAGTAGGAGGTTCTGGTGTGCAACTTATGAGTAATGTCATGTCAGAGTGCATGTTAGGGCACCTCTGCTGTGGCCCTTCCACTGTTCCATTGAACCTCAGCCCTCATTCAGGGCCAGAGAGGATGCGTTATCAAATCAGAGGCTCACCACAGAGGGGGACATCTCAGGTCTGACATTTTCGTCCAAAAATGCTGTTTGTACATTCCTGTGTTGCTATCATTGGGCACACTGTTGAGTGGAGAAACCATACCCTGGGAATTTTTCTCAAAGGATTTAAAGGATTAGTTCATCTCCAGCACTCAGCTGCTAGATAATAGCTCTTTGGGCAGCACTGTGTGATGGATTCATTGTATGTGAATTCAGGTGTTCTGGTCATGCCCAAGCATAGGTTATTTAAATTAGAAAATTGACTTCCCGTCACTTTCAGAGTACCCTAGCATTCATAATGTAAAGCAGATGACTTCCTAGCTAAAAAAAAAAAAATAAAATAAAACAATAAAGGGTTTGCTGACATAATTAACAGTAATTACTGAGGTATAGAGCTATAGAGGAATTAACTTAGCAATGACAGAGCTCTCCCATTGGTCTCTGACTCACTAGCACTGCAGTTGGGCTTTATTCAATATAAAAATTTCCTGAGTGGCAGGCAGAGCTGACCTAAGGACAAGTGATTCTGCAGGATAAATTCCAAGAAGAGATAAAGAGTTTCTCTTAGTGAGAAATTCATCTTATGATTCCTCAAGACAATATTCTATGCAGGAGCCTGAGTACCTTTTTTAACTTAATGCTTGTGGCTTTTTGGAAAGTGTTTGAACTAAACTGGAAAAAAATCTGCTTTATCTCCAAAGAGAGCATGCAGGGAGATAGCTATTCCACCAAAGCTAGGCTGGCAAATTTTCATGAGTCTGAAAAACATCACAACCCATTATTCTGTGTTCAAATGCAAAGTGCATTTCTTGTCCCTTTCCTAGTATAAACACAGCAGCATGAACGTTTAAGCAATAAGCTGACACTTGCATCCTGCAAAAAGGAACACTTGGTTTCCACCATAAGAAAAAAGCGAGATTGGACACTTGTGACAGGTGATTATGCCATTTGGGAGATCCCATAGATGTTAGAGTGCTGACTGTGACAAAATATCAATAAATCAACAGTCATATTGACAAGCTTTTAAAATTGTCAGGCATTTTGCAGCAGGAGATACATCTTTCATTTGCCTCTTGATAAATGTGCTATGCTGAGAGTTACAGAGTCACCTACTTTGTAGGCTTGGGAAGTCTTTACACCAGAAGCCTTTTAACCAAAGTATTTATGTGTGATTTTCAAGATGGCTCAAAAGGACATTCTTCCCTTTTACTTGAACCACCTTTTTGTTAGACTATCTTCCCTAGCATTTACACATGTCTGGAGTATGGTGCCCTTTTGGGGAAAAGAATTACTTTTACAACTGAAAAGAATCAGTTTCATATATAACTTTGCTTTATAGGCTTGAGGATATGAGTGAGGCAAATGGGAATAAATGAGCAATGAAAATAAATTTTGAGCATTTTCCCACATAGTCCCTAGCTCGTGTTTTCTGTAGAGAGCAGTTTCAGGGAGCAGCCTCCTGCACCAGGCTGAGACTCACTTGGCAGTCAGTGTGCATCGCACCCCATCTACAGGCCGGGATGGAGAAATCACTTTCCTTCCATTCCCTGAATAATCTGTGCTAAAGACGTCAAAACAGAAATGAGAGGCATATTCCTCACCTTTACTGCCAGAGAGTAATACTTAAAGTCAGCCATGTTTCAGAAGATCTTATAATGGACTTGTGACCAAAAAGCAAGATACTTGGAAGCTTACAAAATTAAAATGGGATGGGATTTCCATCTGTTCCCACATCATTGCTTGACACTCAGAAAGCTGAACTGGCGTCTGCTTACCAGTTTTGATAAAGCATTTTATCACTTTTTCTGGTTTATTTTTTCGTAATGATGGAATAACACTTTAAGAAGCCAGACATTCCTTAGATCTTTACTCCTCATTTACCATACTTTTTTCACTGGTTTTACTGGTTGAATGCAGAAATCAGAGAGCCTGAGCTCTGTTCCAGCCACTAAGTCTGTGCAGCAGCATGAGTTTGTCCTCTCCTTAAGACCTGTCTTTGGGCGAAGTAAGGCTATTCCCAAGAACAGGAAAGATTGGAGACGTGCCTAGTGACTTGACCCAACATTGGAATACTGGTGCAAGCACAAAGCCTGACCTTGCCACCTGGCCTGAAAAAGTAGTCGTCTCTGTTTTTCTGGTTCTCAGCCACATGCCAGCAGCCTCAACATTCCCAGAGAATCTTTAATGTCGCATTTCTGCCTCTGTGTGTGAGGTCTTCGTGTATTTTGGAGGTGGAAAATACCCAGCTCTGCTAGCACATCCCAGTGAGCTGCCTAAGTGTTGCTTCCAATAAAACCTACAATATTTCGTTTATTCTGGCTGATCCTTTCCATCTTGATCATGTTCCTAATGGCCTTTTTTAGACAAAACATTGGTTTAGTATGTGGTCTAATTCTCAATCTTCCTTATTTATCATCTCATCATAAATGTGTAATAATCCCCCTCCTTTCCTCTTGTTCTCTTACTGCTTACACGACTGAGGTACTTTTACTGTTCAGTTTAATAACTGTGTGCTGGAAGAATTTCTGCTGTATTCTCAGTTTCCCACTGGTCTCAAGGAGGTGCAGAGACATTTTATAAATTCTGCATACAGATTACCTCAACTGCACTCTCAATGGAAAAGGTGACTCATTCTTTAGAAGAAACTCTTCACTACTACAGAACTAGGCTGTTTCTTCGTAAACGGAAGTAAAAAACAACTACCAGAAGCACTGTCATTGTTATCACTGAGTGCCTTTTTGGATAGGATGTACTGATAGCAAGTGAGGTGTTTTATTTTGGGTTCTTGGCTGCAGTATTATATCATTTACCATTCCAGTTGTAATTCAGATATCATCTCCTGCCTTCTGTGTCTTGGTGATATATATATCCTCATGCTGTTTGACATGCCCTTCAAGAACAACTTCTCAGTGAATAATCAGGTCTCCAAAAATGGTGGAAACCCACATCTGAACCACAGCCAGTCTCTCATTGGAAATAAAAATACTTCTGTAAAGTAAAAGGTCGTTTTCAGACTTTCTTTTAACTGCTGAAAGAGTCATTAAAGTACACAATGTGATGGATCTACAAGGCATATGCAGAGAGGTGTGAAGCACTAAAAGCCGTATCCACAGAGCTGCTAAAGGGAAATGCTGATACAATTATTACTTCAAGCAAGTCTTTGCCATCTGTCATGATGATACCTGGAGACCTGATAGACCTTAATTTGATGCTTGCAGCATGCAATCAGAGAAGACACTGTGCTCAGCCATGCTCTGTGATTATCAGACTCACCTAGACTCAAATCAGTTGAGATCTGTCTACACAGGTACATCTGAGGCTCTTGCTGAGAGCACACTAGTGGGTCTCTGGTGCCATGCAGACTTCTGGGCTGTGCGTCTCATGCTCAGCTGCACTCTTCCCATCTGTCAGTTGTTGCCTGCCCATCCTATTCAGGCATCCTGCTTAGGAACATGTGTTTTGGTAAGGTTTTCTACATGGAGAGAGGTCAGTTAGATGTGTCATTGTGTATACTACAGAGAAGGCACTAGCCATGAAAGAAATACATCTTTATTTTGAAGCCAAAGATGATGAGGTTTCTGATGTTCTGCACTTCCCAGAGGAGTTCATTCTGTGCTCACAGAGAAAGTCTCTCTCCTGCACAGATCACTGCTTCCCCAGGAAAAGACTCATGTCCAGCAGGAAGGCCCAGTACCACTCGGAATTTCTAGCACTAACAATTGTGCAATTATACATTTGTGGTGGTTTTTGCACTAGATGGAAACTAAACTCCAAATGAGCCACGCCCCTTCCCCTGCCTGTTCCAGTAAGGGAGTGGCAAAAGCAGAGACTATGGGTTGAGTAACAGTTTACTGAAAGTACAAAGCCATGGAATAAGAAATGCACAATAACAACAGCAATATTAATAGCAAAGGTATACAGAAAGAGAAGGTATTTTACCCAGCAAAATGGAGTTCACTTCTGGGAAGAAACAGATGGTGGATGCTCCCTGTAGGTCGTGTCCACCTGGCTTCCCCAGACAAAGGTAATACGGTGACCATTCCTGCACACCGCCCACGTGGCCATCGGGAGCAAAGGCAGGATGGCAAGGGAACTCCCATGGTTAACATTTCCCACACCCCCCAGCCTTAAACAATGAAAGCCAGTGACAAATAAATCCCCTGAGTCAGGCTGCCCCACTGCTCCGCCCGGCTCAGTTCTGCACAGGTGCCGGTACCGCTGTTTCTCCTGCCCCGCTGCGCTGGAGGTGATCCTGCAGGTCGCTGCCACTTTTCCAACCATTCAGCCACCTCCTTTCAGGTCAGCTCAGCTGGCCCAGGCTCAGCTCAGCTGTTGTCAGCAGGGCGACAGTCACCAGTCCTTTCCGCGTGGCAGCCGCTGCCCCGGCGCTGGCGGTTCAGCGCTGTTGTTGATAAGCGTTGCCGCTGTCCTTTCAGCACCAGGTCCTGTAGCCGCATTCCGGAGAAAACAGGATGGGGAGCAGGGGTGCCGGCGGGGGCTGGATCCACACGGGTAGTGCTGACACCTTCCTGTTGGAGAGAGAGAGGCAAAACGGTACCCACTTCTTAGGGGATCGCTCATTTTCACCCCAAAACCGCTCCCACAGGTGTGATGTGGGTGGTATAGAATAACAACTTGGATGCACCCACACCACATTAAGCTTCGCCCCCTCCTGCAACCAGGACAACATCTCATCCTTTGCTGGATATACTGATCTAGTGAAACCTACTTGTCTGAAATAATTGAAAATTTAGTCCCTTGTGTTCTGAATTACGCTGGAACACAAAGTGAAACTGTCAGACACCCTGGGTATTATATTTAATTAAGGACTTTGGATACATCAGCAGGAAACCTGCTTTTATTCAGCTGTCAGTAGCCTAAAATATACTCTTCATCTTAAAGTAAGAGTTTGAGCCTTGCAAATATTTCAGCTTATGACTTACTATTTCTTCAATTCTGGCAATGTACTAAACAAAATGTTAAGTACATATCTCCAAAAGTTTACAGTCTAATGGTAAATCTGTCAAAAATCATTTAAAGAATAAATTCTTTGATCTAAATATCACCCTGAAGGAGTTGTAAACTTGCAATCCTTATACTTACCTAATCACGTAATCTCCATTTCCAACTATTAGCACTGTGTACTATGACAAAAGTGTGATGGAAGATGCTATCTTTATTTTATTCATTGAAAATAAAAACTACATTCTCTACTAGTGAAAAGAAAAAAACAATAAAAAGCCTACTGCAGCCTGCTGATAAGAGTCAATGCAGTATTTTGTGCCATATTGTTTCTTTTTTCTTGTTCCTCTGTTGCTGACACCAAAAAACCTGTAGGAGACACAGCTCAGGGCTGATCCAAACTAGTGCAAAGCTTTTCTTTTCAGTGAGTTTTGTTTAAGATTTTGATAATTGAAAAAAATATTCCTAAGTAGAATAGTTTTAATTCAGCATGAGTTTGTTTTTGAAAGCAAGGGATTATTTTTTTAGCAAAATAAACCCTTGTTTCTTAATACAGTTACTGACTGAAATCAGAGTATCTTATATTTGTAATTCTTTTCCCTGCTTTTAGCTCTGGATAACAGAATATGCTCTGTCTGCTGTGATGCAAAAGCACCTGTCTGAGAAACAAGAGAAGATAATTCAAGGGGTCGTAAACAGACTAGGATGCATCAGTGATGAGTAAGCACAGTTTCACCAGTGAGCAGTGGGGTAAAACTTCACTGTTGCATGCACAGATGAAAACTTGT
This sequence comes from Platysteira castanea, assembly GCA_013397175.1. Taxonomy (NCBI): domain Eukaryota; kingdom Metazoa; phylum Chordata; class Aves; order Passeriformes; genus Platysteira; species Platysteira castanea. Next base: position 564,224 of record VYXC01004499.1, read on the forward strand.
GTACATTACATTGTGGAAAGTAGTGTTGAGGGGTTTTTAGCGCCTTCAGACAGAGAGGTAATTGCTCTAGTGTTTTGTCTGAATATCAAAAGCAAATTGTAAAAAAATAGACATATCACTACTCCTGGAAAGCAGAAAAAATCGTCTTACGTTATTTGTCACTGGTGTGCTTTATCTACTGGGTTTCTGAGTGGTTTCTAGTCTTGAACCAGCCTCTCTCTGCACTCCCTATTGTCACACTGGCATTGCGTTTTCTGCAAAATAAAATGTTGACCCCAGCAGCTTATCAATGGTTATTTAACTATTTTATTTCTGTTTTCATTTTAATTTGAGTATGACAGAACTAGCAGTGTAACACAGCAGTGCTCATTCTTTACACCTGAGCAGCTTTCCAAGCCGTGCTTTATATGAAAAGACATTGCACAGAGTGAATAACTCTTGTCACCTTTAAGCAATGACTTTGCTGAACATAGTTGTGCCAAACCAGCAGGCATCTTCACTGATGGATTTTTAATGGTCCTTTTTACAGGTCTGTTAGTTATATATTGCAAAAACACCGGCTTCTGCTGTGTTCAGTACTCAGAAAGTTAACTTTCCGAAGAGTTGGAATGGCAGCCCTGGCGCTCATGAGACTGTCCAGAAAGAAGAGCTCCCTTCAGGAGCTGAGAGAGCAACATACCCTGCAGAAGGGATCCTCCCTGTGCCAAGATGAGGACCAGTGGCAATTACAGAAGGCAGTGGTAGGTACAGTGTCCAGGTGGATTGTCTCCAGAGGTCTCATATGCTATGATATTTGGCATTAGAAGTAGCCGTGGAAGATCTAAGCCACACACAAAACAAAAACACTCAAGCTCCAAAGAGAAAGAAAAATGTTCTCTGTCGAAAATGTGCCCACTGCTGGCATAGGAGGTCCCTGACTGTGTCTGTTGTAGTTTGGGCAGACATTTTAAAATCGCCAATACTTTATCTTATAGCCATCTGTGATATGTGTATCATAGCAAGCTTATTTAGCTATTAATTTATATGAAAATACTAATGCAAGAAGGCAAGGATGCTAACATGTATAAAGGACTTCTGTAAAGCTACTGCTTCAGGGTGAGAGAAACTCCTCTACTGATTCTGCTGGGGATCGTAATATGCACTTGAGAAGCACTTACTTGAGCATTAGGAGAAGTTCTTACTCCTACCACACCAAGTTCCTCTATACTCTCATAGTTATTCATTCTTTTTTTCTCTCTCTCTGTCCATAAGAAGCTCAGCATCCATTCCCAAACCCTCCAAATTATCTGGTTACTGTAGGTCAAGAAGACAAAAGAAAGTTTAAGGGATTTTTAGACATGATACTCCCATAGGTCACTTTAACATCTGTTTGTGACTGGTTTTTAGTGTTGATCTGTTAAATGTTGTTGGTTATTTAATTACCTACATTGGACATTTATGTAGAGCAACACCACATTTCATACTTCAACCTCAGACAACCCTCCCAGCAGGTGTCAGTGATAACCCCTGCCAAACCCACTGCTGCTGCACATTTGGGTTGAGCCCATCAAACACAGTGCAGCTCTATGCTCCATGCTGTTGCTGTGTAATTAGCTGAGAGATAAAATTTCATATCCCCCTAATTTTGATTTGCATAATACAAACCCTCAATCTCCACGTGGAAGAGGAGTAAGGAAAATCTGTGTCCTGCCATTTTCATATTTGAAAAATGTCAGTTGAAGCAGTTTCTGTTAAGTTTGAAAATCTTAAAAACCTCATTAACCTTCAGAAGAAATAATATATAAAATAATAAAATACAAATGCATATCACTGCATTCTTCTTGCTTTCCACTAGTCCCTCTCACTTATCTCACATGGGGATGTTAATTGATACAATCACTGTGTTCCCTAATGAAAATGAATATTAGTGTTCCTCTGGCCTCTCTCCGTTACAGCCTCTTTCCGAGTCCTGTTAAAACCCATCTCACAAGGAAGTGCCTAAAAATATACATATAAGATACTTGCTGCTGAAAAACTAGGGCATAGATGTGGAATTGTGTGAAGTCAAGAGAGAAAAAACATATTACAAACAACCTCCAAAACTAGAACCAATCTATAAGGAGTTACAGAAAAGGTTAATTTGCAGACACCCAACCAGATTTTTAAACAGACTTTGTTGTTTTACCTAAACCTAATTTTTGCTTGGGCCAGTTTTATACTGGTGGACTATGACACATCTATCCACTGATTTAATATAGAATGTAAAATGACTGTAATGAATCCTAGCTCGGGCATAATCACATGACATTGGATCTCTAAAAGAAAGGAGAAACAGTTTAATGACATTCCAGCTTTCTAAAAAACCTCAAAAACATATGTCTGAACAACCCAGCATTAATAAGAACATTTCTACAGATGAATGTTCTTTTTGTACTTGCATTTTTTTATTTCCAAGAGGGCATCAAATAGGTACTATCAAATCTCCCAGATTATTTTAATGTTATTTAGCGTTAACTGAATCTATAAATATAGGGAGAGCATCAGCAACACAGCAGAAGGCCATCTGTGGCAGACTACTGCACTTAAGGATGGTGGAACAGGCTGTGCTGGTAAGCAGATACTACTGTTTGCTAAGGAGAGTTTAGATGAAAAGTGGATTTAAAAAGAAGCAGAGAAAATGGAGGCAGGGATGGTCCAAAGACCTCAAAGGACTTGAACTCTTTAGCCTAATAAACAGGTGTCTTCTGGAATATCACAGGTTTTAAAATTGGCATCAAATATCTGAATAGAGAACAACTTTTCACATGTTTCTAATGAAAGAAGAGAGGACCCATCAAAGTTACTAGATGTAACTAGTAACTAGATGTAACTAGTTCAAAATTAAGAAATGTGTGGAGAAGCTTTAGAACTCACCACCAGAGGATGCTGTGCAAATGGTTTTCGGGTGCTATTACACATTCATGACCTGTCCCAAGGGCCGTTGATACTCCCAAGGGTATTGGTACTCCCAAGTGCCAATATACCAAGTTTTTCTCAGGTGGACCACACAAACTGTACAAGTGTTCCTGGTGCATAACTATACTTGCCTTGCTTCTGTGCAGTTTATTGAGGCATCCACGATTATTCCTTACTGGACTCAGGATATTTCATACATGTGAATACATCACTAATGGGACAGGATGCAACTTTTACTGTGCACATCATGACAGAGGCTATAGTTCTGTTGCAAAGACAAATGTGTTAAATGACTGTACAAACTTCCACTGTAAGTTACATTACTATAATTATTAAAACTGTAATATTCTGAATGGATGCAGGACTTTCTTTCAAAGTGAAGCTGGCTACAACTATTAACATATTTAAATGGCAGTGCTATCTTATTGTCTGATTACCAGGAGTCCCACATTTGTGAAGAGGAGGAGAAGCTTGATGAAGAAACACAAGAAACCAATTTAGAATTTCACCAGCAGCTGGTGACAGAAATCCAAGAAGCTCTTCAGTTTCTTCAGCAGCACATGGAGCAGGTGATTGGGCAGACACTGCTGCAGCATGCCCGAGGGGAAGCTGAAAAAAAGAGTTCAGATGATGGACAGGACTTCAAGGTATGGAAATGGTCAATAGCAGCTTTACAAACAAAACAAGGGCTGCTTTGCACAGGTGGAAAGCAATTTCATGTACGCATACCCTGTGCCTGGAAGTATCAGCAGAAGACCGTTACGACAACCTGTGTTAAAACTGAGCATAACTTGCAAAGTGTTTACAGGCTAACACTTACGTAGCAGTACAGTATTTGCTGCAGCAGCCAAAACAGTTTTTATTAAGTCAAACACTGGAACAGGAAAAATTTGTGAGAACTCTTGATGGCAGAGAATAACAAAAAGAAGAAAGAAATGGAGATGGCTATCTATTGATAAAGGTTCTATGACTAATTAGTAATGTTTGTGTACTAACAGCTTAATATTACTTCATAGATAAATAGTTAAATTAAATCAAAATTAAAACTTACTTCATAGGTTGTTAATTTTTTTCCAAAGTAAATATTTGGATTTTCTGTGTAATGGAAAATAACAGTAAAGCTGCACACTTATTAGCTTGCTTTTCTGGCAGTTGGCTTGACTGTTAAAATGGGCTGTAGAGATTGAATGGATAGGGGAATGACCCCTTCCCAGGTGGAGATGAGGCAACTTAGAAACATTTTGCTGCAATTTTTCATGTTGAAATGTTGCATGGTTTTCAGTGTCTCAGTCTGCCACATTTTTGAAGCCACATTTTCAATTCACAATTTTGTGTGCACGTACCAAGTTCGGTATGGGGTTTTTTAAACAGATCAAAATATTTTTGGGCGTGGAAAATGAATTGTGACTTGTACTGTGTGATACAGGAGAGACTGGTGGAATCTGCTGTTGAAAGTGTGTATGGAACCAGCAATAATATCAATAGACTGGTGCAAAACTATTACCAGCAATTAGGAAAAATCACAGAAGGTTATGAAGGGAAAAAGCTTCAACATCTGAAATCCTTACAAGGTTCGTATGATACTGACAACTATAAGACAGTTCTCTCTCACAGTGACTGTGCTTTATGTAAGGCTAGAGGATTTTGCTTCTTCTGGCATCCCTTGGCCTAGTAAATCTGAATTTAGTCTGCCTGGCACAGCCACAGGAGAAAAGGTGGAGAGTACCTCCCCTCCCACAGCCAACCCAGCCCAGCCCAGCCCAGGGGACATTCGGGAACTGTTCCCTGATGGTACGGTTGGTAGGAAAGGTGCCTGTCAGCCTCTCTGAGTGTTCAGAAAAGGTTGGATGCTCCCCACATGAAGGTTATATACCCTGATCTGTTACAAACCCATCCATCTCCCTCCTTCTGCTTTATTTAAAAGCAGTGGTGCGAGGTCCTGTCTGTCAGATGTGCCCAAGCCTTGCTGCCAGGCAGGACTTCAGGGGTGAGAGTCAGGAGCCTGGTCAGCAGACAAGCACTCAGTCAGAGTGTGAGCATACACAAAAGTAACCTGAAAAGTTTCCTGTCAGTTGAGAGGACGTCTTCTGAAGCATTCCCAGGAATAAGTCACCTCTGAGTGAAGGTTTTCTTTATATTGCATTTTTTGTTTAGGTATTACAGTTCTTGCTTAAGGCATCAAGGTCTTTTTAGAAAATTTCTGCTTTGAATTCTGTGTTAATCAGTTAGCCTAGTGGGAGAAGTAGGTAGAATGGGAATTCAGTGACATTCCATCTTAGCTAAAGGATGCACAAAGTATTCTCTGCACAACAGATCATGGTGGCAGAGTGTGTAAGAAGTACTTGATATCCCTAAAGAGCAGTAACTTTGGAAAAACTACCTAGAACCAGGATTAATTTGTGATGGAGGTTGTCACAACTCAGAGTTTTTAATTTTGAGCAGAAAATTTTACAAAAGCATTATTTCAGCAGAAGGAAATGAAAGGATCAGACTGAAGAATAAAGAGAATGAACTGACATTGAAAGAACACACCAAAGGACTCCTAAATGTGTCATCCACAGTCCACCAAAGGTTAGACCAGGCAGCAGCACTGCTGTCTATTTAAACTTTGTGAGTGATTGCAGATATACATAAATGTCTAGCTGAATAAATGTCTTGAGTTTGCATTTTATACTTGTCTTATATATATGAAATATCTGTTGCCAAATGATGTCTGCCCTTTGATCTCCGAGAATTACTTTCTTATTAAATAACTTTTTGATGGTCATTAGTTACAGATTGAAGAACTATACTTAGGCAGTTTGAAAAGAGAGAATGAAATACAATGCCAAAACATATGCCAAATTTTAAATGAAATTTAACATAAACGTAGGATGGGAACCAATACTGTCTAACTCATCGCATTCCATCCTTTTTACTTTGAACATCAAAAGTGTTCGTTAGTTTGCTGTGGAGAAAATATATACCATAATAAAAGAGAAAATGTTTGAAGCCCAATAAATACTCAAAATGGCAAAAGGCTCCAGTGAATCCCTTGGACAATCAAGATTACTTGCACTAAATTTAGAGTGGAATCCCTCAAATGTTAGTTAAATATAAATCATATTTAATTAATTACTGATTTTATGAAACTTAAAGTCCAGACAAAAAGCACTGCAATTAAAAAGGAGTAAGTGGTCATAAAAAGCTCTATTGGCTTGTGATGTACATGATAACATTTTTGTAATCATTTTATGTCTTTACTCTTGGTGTATTATCCAGAAAAATACAATATCTGAAATTTTGACATCATAAAGAAGTTAAATCCTTCTTTAGACATTCTATTTCTTCTGAATTGAAAGAAATCATTGCTCACTTTTTCATCTCTGTTTGAATTAGTATAGAAATGGATTTACGTAATAAAGGGTTTCATAGAAGATCTGTTAGATATTCATTATCAAATTTATCATTTATTCTGACATATAAATTCATTTCTAGATTTTGTCTCATTTTTTCCTCCCATAATATATTCTAGTATCTTAAAACAAAATACAACGAAATTGGCCTTCACACAAGCAGAAGTGTGGTATTGAAGAATCTAACTATTCAGCATCTAAGCTGATCTCATAACCATCAGTAATCAAACCTGTTTTCGTATTGCCATCATGATTTCTTTTAGTCCTTTGTAAATTAATGACAAAGTTTACATTAACTTGTCTAACCCCTATAAACTCAACACTGTTTTATTGTTTTATTTCTTTTTGCCCTTGGTGCAAGGTTACGAGTGTGAGTTCAAAAAGCAACTTTTGAAAGGTAACCTCTGTTAGCAGTGACCATTACAATAGCAGTTTCATTAAGTGTAAATGTCAGAAACAATTTGTGTTACCTCCTTCCCTGAGGAATTTGATGGGTGACTGACAGCATTGCTTTAAAGTAGATCAGGCAGGAAAACAGAAGAAATACGGATGCAGCAAAGTTACAGCCATTCAGGTTGTACTGTATTAATAATAATACTTAACCAGAAAAGTAAAACAAGTGAAGAATACAGTTGTTAATGGTTTCAATTGCCAAGTTTTGAATTACCATGTTTATGGCTCAGTCTGGTACTGAAGAGCCCTGGATGAAATGCCTAATTCTTAATCCCTTATCCTCACACCTGATCTTTCAACAGCTTGTCCCTTTGGCAAGCAGACAGTAAAACTGACCCTAGAAACGTACAATGGTTTTGAAAGCAGACTTAGGCTTTAGAGCGGAATTCCTGCTCCCAAAGTCCAGGCATGGACACTCCACATTCCTGTAATACCTGTCTCCAAAAGGACTTTGTATCCTGTGGATAGCCAAGGCAGGTTATTAAAATAAGTAAATCTAAAAATCTACCACACAATTTTCTGTCCCAGCAGAAGCTGGCTGGGCCAATACTGTTAATGAGCCTTTCTCTCTACAAAATCTTCTAAATAGACTTTGACAGGATTGTATTCCTCCCTTGCACTGATCAACATCTGGACATTTACATTTCTCTTGACCAGGATAGTACTACAGCAAAAGAAGATTTTGGCTCAGTTTGAACTGCAGCAACAAATTCGACTGGAGTCTCTGAAACAGAAGCTGCTGGGATTGCACCACCTAGAAACCGAGTTGGAGAATCAGCTAAGGGTAAATCGGGGTAAAATGGTTCATGGATCTGAAGCATTCAATGGCAAAACATGGGATAGATTGTAGGGGTCTCTTTGCTACCCTAGTTGAAATCAGTGCTAACATTCACCACTGTCTTGTAGGAACACTTCCCTGATACTGGCCATATTGTTTCCTGTGTTTCTGCAGTGACGTGCTTATTTTGTCATGTCACATGTAGAGTAACATAACCCAGTATTGAGCTGTGTTGTGTTGAGTGGTTGCTGCTTTGTCCTTGCATGCAGGAAGCAGAGCAGGACTTTGTGAGTGAGCTGGCTGTGCTGACCCGAGTTCCACTGACTGTGAAGAAGAAGCCTTCCAAAAGGAGGAAGCCAGCAGGTTGGTACTATCCTGAATTGTTTAAAAAATCCCACATAATTCCACGCATTGGTGCAAATTTTGCAGTATAACACATTGGAGCTTCAGGGGACATTTCTCATCAGTGCCATTTCCCTAACTGGGATGTAGAAAAGTAATGGAACTTTTCAAGGTCACCCAGTTCTCCAGTAGCACAGCCACAAACAAGTTTCCTCACTCCAGAGCAGCCTTTAACCGATAGATCACATTGTGTCCACTGAGGTAAGGCTTTGCCCTGCTGAAACCGAAACATTTTTCATGTCTTTGCCATGTGCTTTAGAAACAACTCTGTTCACCTCAATTATTAAACCCTTGGGAGAACAGCAGAGTCAAATCACCCATCTTTCATTCTCCTGGTAGAATGGAAGAATTGCCTTCCCACACATGTACTCAAAATGTACAATCTTACTGAATCAGGAAGCTTGATCTATTTTTATGAATTTACTGTAGTTTTCACAAATTGTACTAATTCATTCAAGAGATACTTAGGGACAAATTTTTATAATGGCAGTTGTGTTTCCTAGTCCGCATTTCAGATGCAGTGTGCAAGTGTCATCCTTTGAGCTGTGCAATCTTTCTGTCATCAGAGTGAAACATATGGCATTACATTTGAAAGATGCTGAAAGACAAGATGAGTGCCTGAAAGGGAAAGGAAACTCACTCACCTGCACAGTTTTGAAGTCTCTCTCCCCAGTTGTTGTTTCTCAAGACTGCAGAAGTGTTTGCCCTGGTAGGCACTGTGACCGCGTGGACACGTGGATGCTTAGTTCAGGGCCCTAAAAGCAGTGAAATTTTAATATCATGTTGTTCTGATCCAAATCACTCAAAAATATGAACTGGCTTTTCTTCAGTTTGGTAGTAATAAAAAGCCATTTTCAGTTACTTGCTAAGAAAATACGTGATAGGGCTTTCAATTGTTGCACCACGTGGAAAGTTACTTCAGTGTCCAGCAAGTGTGGAAGTTCACGGTCTGCTGTGTGAGAACTAACCAATGGTAAATAAAGCAGTATGGTAGGCTAATGTAAAGTGGAATGATTTCCTTGGAATAATAATTGGTATGTATGAAGTGTTAGAGTGTACTTTTTTGCTTTAGGTTATTCAAAACCAAACAAGCTGTACTATATGTGATTCTTTTTTTTTTAATATACATGCATTTGGCAATTCAGGTGAAAAAAGGAATTCCGAAAGACAGACCTTCCAGTCACCCAAATCTGCAGAAAAAGATGATTCTCATGAAAATATTCAAAAGCCCCACGAAATGACTTCTGGCTCATGCAGGTACGTTAGAGACTAAAAATACGGTATTTGAAAGTCTATTTATTTAAAAATTATTTTTTAATATAAAACCTGCAAAATCTACGTCTTAAGAAGGTATGTCAATCAAACTCAAAACACAATGCCTGCACTAACTGATCTTCATTAATATTTACTTCTCACATGTACTTAACCTTTTTCTGCCCCATAATCCTTCTTGAAGTTAGGAAATTCATTTGTGTTTGCTTGTCTGTGCTGCTCTGTATTTTATAAATAACCTTGATTAAAGGTAGAGAAATGAATAATATGGTTTCCAAATTTCCTTTATTTAGTTTTTTTTAAACCTGAGTCACAGACAGCATAAATCAGCAGAGACAAGTGAATTCAATGGAACTAGGCTGAAATGTAGCAACCAAAATATGGTCTGTGGTATTTAGGCTTTCAATTTCCACCTTTATTTCAGGAACAAAGGCAAGCGCCAGTCTTTGGCTGATGAGGGTAGCAGCTCTAACAATGATTTTCTTGATAGATGTTTCAGTTGGCTTATGCTGGGGTGCTAACTAGAGGAGAAGAAATGGCTACAAACCTGAAAGATGCCAGCTGATTACTACGGGCAGATCAAACCAGCCAGCTGGTCACTGGGGCTTGATATATTGAGCAGAGAAAATCCTGCTGACAGGCAAAGTAAACAGTTGGTTCTCAGGAGCCACAGGCCTTTGGGGAAAAGTATTTATCCCCTGAGTGACCTCAGCCTGGGACTGACTTCAGGAGATGGCTCCTTTCCCTGATGGCATCAACCCTTTTCACACACTCCTTTCCCACAGCCAGCAAGGGATACGTGTGTAGGCAACAGGGACCCAACAAAGGAACATTTATCTTTTTGCAACTTTGTTTTAGCAGCCTCAACAGAGGCAGCTGAAACCAGTGAGTGCAGAAGTTATATAGCAAGTGCCTTTCTTTTACCAAAATTAATTTGGTTTAAGAGGGAAGTACAGCATTTTAAAAACTGTCTGCAATTTTGTTTTCTTTTTCTTGTTTATTCTTTCAGAGAGATGTCACAGAGTTCACATGAAGGGGAGACTGAACCAAGGAAAAACTCAGCGATGTTAAAAAAGAAAGGCAGCAGGTAGTAAAAGCCTTTGTATGAGCTGTCTGAACACAGTGTACTGAAGCATTATTCTGGGGAATCTCAGCAGCTATAGCTACTTTCTGAGCTGCTTTGCTGAGGAACAGAGAAGAAAATTAATAATAATCCATTAATCTTTTTTAGCTGCAGAACAATAATCAATCTCAACTTTCTTTAGCAGTTAATAAAACATTCCCTCTTGGCTTTGGTTAGAGGGAACAAGGAAGTCTTTACTACAAGCTCTTTGAGATTGCTTGGGTAATATGCAGGGGAGACAGCTTTAGGTTTGGAATAAACCTGAGGGAAGTGAGCTTGTAGGAGAAGGGATGCACATTTGGCCCAGGTCAGTGTATCTCAGTAAGGTTTCGTCTCGATAGTGATGTACTGTTTACTTTTGAGCCCAAGTTGTGGTACCTTGAGTCTTTGATGTTTTGTAATTGCTACTTTGGCCTAACAAAAAGAGATAAAAATGTAAAGAATATGTAAACAGGCTTCAGATGGTGTTGGTACGTTAGAAGATGACATTTGGTCTCTCTTTTGTTACATTTTTGTGCTTCCAGTCCTATATATGCTTTTTAAAATTTGTACAAAGATTTTTATATATGTATTTCTCTGCCTTTGTCTCAGAATTCAAATTATTAATTGTGGAGAAAATGAGACAAAACTGGTTTACTCTTTCACTTTTTATACTTCAGTTTCTAGTATTCTTCCTTAAGTGCACCCTTTTGCTTCCAATATACTTTGTTATGCTCATTACATTTCCTATGGGAATTCTTGTTATGCAAAGCAGTTAATTCTTACTGGCTGTACAGAGCACCTGTATTGAGTAATAAATTGCTCCACTTAAGCAATCTTACAGCTTTCATGAAGTGGAAGTACTCTGCCTTTTTAAAAATAAACACATATTTTGCTAATGAAAAGGTTGTCCCTTCGCAGGATGGAGAGTACGATGTCAGTTACGCAGTTTGCCTCAGACAAAAGTGCTGCCGTACAAGTGAGTTCACCAGGCCTGTTACACACAAGTGTTAAATGGTTAATTTTCATCTCAGTTGTAAACAAGAATTTCTAAATTGTACCCTTTCAAGCATTTGATTCTGGTATTTCAGCACTTGGGCTCTGTGGTCTCTCTGCTTTCCCAGTCTGGACGTTTTAGTTGCTGCTTATTGTTTGGTTTTTTATTTGGTTTGGGGTTTTTTTGTTGGTTTGTTTGGGGTTTTTTGTAACAGAAGCAGCGTATTCCCGTTGGATTGAACACGTTTCACTCTGCAAAGCTCTCTACACATGGCACAGGGAGCTGTTACCATCAGAGCCGATGATGCTCTAAACCCCTCAGCGCAGCAGTGGCTCCTGTCACACCCAGGGTGCAGCAGAATCACCCAAACGGGTCTCTGATCATCCAAGCGGGTTTCTCATTACCCAAGTGGGGTCTCCCCGCTGCTCTGCTTCGGCCAGACCGGCCTGAGATGGCTTTTTCTCTCCTTTGTCTCAAAAGCAGGGCAGCAGTGCCCTCTCCCGGGCAGCCCGCGCTGTTTCCTTCCCCTCGCTGGTGGAGGTGGTGAGCAGGGGGCTCCGAGAAGGAGCCTGGGAGGGTCCCTGTGCTCGGTGCAGTCCCCACGAACCCCCCCAGATCCAGGTGCGGGCACCTCCCAGCCTTCCATCTGCCTGACTTCCTTGTGATGGAGGTTCTGCAGACTTTTCTTTTCTTCCACAGTCGCAGTAGCAATCTCCTGCCAAAACACCCGCTACTCTTGTCCCCATTAGGCACTTCAGTCTCCTTGAGTTTCCCCGTGGACAGACCGAGTTCCTGTTTAATGTCATGTGCAGATGTCGTGCGTAGCGTGACACTTGCCATCACTGCCTGTCCGTGAGGCAGATATCGAACACGACAGACTTTAACTGGACCAAGAAACAAGTGCAGAAAACACCAAACAAAGCTCAGAGCAGTTGCTTTGCAGTTAATGCAGTTGAACTTTTATGTTATGTTAGAGAGTCATAGAATAGGGGAAAATGGGACCAGTCACAGCTCAAAACACTCATTTTATAGTGTAAATCTATAGAACACCCTCTCTTTATTCTGGAAGGGATAACATGGAACTTTGATCCTGCTTTACAGATACATATCAAGAACACTTGCTGCAGAAATTTAGGGAAAAGTGTCATGCCTTTTTCCTCCTATTCTTAAACATCAAGGGTAACATTATTCCATCTCCCATACACCACTCTCCCAGCAGCCCCCACTGCCATCACTCATATTTATCTGGAAAGTTTGTGCAAGTTCATCACAACCAGGATGAAAAACTATCCTAAAGTCAGTTTGTTTAGATGAATGAGATTTATTTTTTTTTACCAAGAGTAGATGAACAAGGACTGATAGCTTACTAGTTAGTGCAGAAGGAAGGAAATAAGGAACAGAGCATGGTGCATTCAGACATCCCTGAATTTTTAAGGGAGATGAAAATTCAAATGGAAGCACTGAATTCATGGACACATCCTGACCCAAAATATAAAAAATGCAGAGTCCAGTGTTCTGTTGAGCCTGGAATAAAAATACACATTTCTTTGTACCTAGAGCTCCTTGACAATTACACAAGATTAAGATACAACTTGAATTAAATCACTGTTATTCCAGACTGATGTTCTAATTATGCAGTTGTCTCTATCATGCAGATTTGTGATATTTCTAATTTTAATTTTTTTTAAACGTAAAACCTACAGTGTTATTAATGCCATTGTATATTTAGGTACACTTATAGATGAATATCTGTGTAGATATTTTGTACCCTAAACAGTTTGCCTTGGACAAATGTTTATGTCAAGAAGATGAAATTACGGCAAACTACAGTGAATTCTGCTTGCCATTCCCTTAGGTTTGTGAGGCTGTTGCCATGTGAGGTCTTGGAGAACCATGCCAGGTCTAAATGGCAAGAAACAGCTGGTGCCAAGAGGACTAGATCAACACTTTGCCATTGTGCATTAGGCTGTGTGATTCCTTGCTCCAGGAAGCCATTAGTGGCAGGATTTTACTTGGGTTTGAAAGGACCTTGGCAAATGCATGGCAGAAAAATTCACTGAGATCTACAGAGTACAGAGATGCTGCTGCTTCTCAAGAAATTACAAAGCACTGGAAATGAAGCAAACACTCCGAGGATTAACACTATATGCTTGCTCTTCTGACCTCCTTCAAGCTTGTGGTGTTGGCTGCTGGAACCCAGAGCAGATGGTCATCTGCCCTCATCTAGTCTGAGATTTTAGTTCTTGAGGACAAAGACCAAATTATTGCCAAGAGGAACACTTAAAGGCTGGGATAGCTGTCAGTTTTAGTACAGTCTTAGCATCATAATTAGCAGGCTTTGCTACAAACACTAGAATTTAAACGTAACTGTTGGAATGTGAGCCCCTCTGGGTCTCCATTCTGCAGGCCCAGAAACAAACCAGAACATGGGATTTGAATTAAAATCACTTTAGAAGCTGAGTCACACAAATATAAAATAGAAGGATAAACTTTAGTTTTCTGTAGAAATATATTTTAAGTGCCTTAAACACTGAGAAACTGTATTAGTCAAGTTAAAAAGACCTTAAACCGAGTTCTTTAGTACAGCAGTGCTACCCTTCACAGAATACCCTTAGGCAAAATATAAACATTGTTACACTACTGGTATTTTTTAGATAAGTTGTGTACCTAAACAAAACAGATAGAGATCATATGCATAAAACCTATGTAGGATTTGTGTAAGAGTTATGACTGTTCTCGTAAAATAGAATTAAGTTTTTATAGGTTAGAAGAAGTAGAATTAGAATCATGTTCCATACTGATTGGTTAATTAATGAATATAATGTATATCCCAGTGTGTTAGAATAGAATAGGAATGCTGTTGCTGTGGAACTTCCACTGCTAAGGCTGCATTGCTGCTTCTGCTTGGACTATTTGCCCTCAGACTTCGCCTTCAGATGAAATAAACGACTTAGAGAGCAAAGCAGCCTCTTCTCTTTTTCTCTCTCTACTCGGCATTACTTTGGTAGCAGGCAAACTGTAACACAGGACAAACTGGTCCAAAATACACTTAGGAAACAATCCATGGATCCAACTTTCCCTTCCACATCATTTGATTAACAAAGATAGTTCCCAGGCTGGTCAAAGGGACTAATTTTAAGCAGACTGCAAATAGCAATAGGGAAGAGCCAGTTTTACATCATTAGAGCTACATCAGGTATTGAAAGGTCATAGCCTGCTCCAGATTTTTAAAAGTTTGACTATTCACAAAGCCTGAAAGTTCTGCACTGCTTCCAGCTGTAGTTGAGATAACAGCAGCTCCCCACCAAGTTCACATCTCCCAGCTTGGTGTTCCTTCAAGGGAGCAAACTCCAGTACAGTTTCCTGTTCTGCAACATGCACTTGGGATCACCAGCTAACCCATGTTTTCTCTACTGGTAGCATTTTGGTTTTTTAAGGACAGGTTAGTGATGGAGGGGCAGGGACATTGCTATGAAATAGCCTCTAGGTGGTAAGAGAAGCAGCCCTTACCTTGTTTTGTTTAGCTCTCCATGAGCAACGGCACATGCCATCTCTGATGGAATCACAGGGACCACCCAAGTGAGGCATCCTTCACCTCACCTGGCGAGGCACAGCTCAGGATCCACGGGCTTCCTGCGGGCTGCCCCTCAGCAGTGCCATGGCAGCAGCAGCCAGGCTGCAGGGGCTTAGGCTATTTTTTCTTGGAGACATCATAGGAGAGTCACACTGACCTGACAGGCACAGTCTTGTTCACACAGGAGCACTGAACCATGAAATGCCTCTCAAAACACCTACATGTATTTATTCACAGACACTTCAAAGTGAAAAAAAAATGCACGTTAACAGTGGATCTTTGACCAGCTTGCAGGCAAAAGGTTCTCTAGTTTATGATGCTGTTAAGTGTGTAGAAGTGGAATCTCAACACGAGTTATGCAACAATTGTTTCTGCTACCTCAAGTGTGACAAGCCTCATACATTGGAGGGTTTTATTTGGAGGTGAGCAACCATTGCTACTTGCACAAAAGCATGCAAGAAAAGCACTAAAGAAATTGTAACCACCAGTTCTAAATTTTCACACTGTCAAATTTGCCACATAGCTTCACAAACCAGCTGTATTTCTACTGTCAGAGTTACACCACCACAACTGTTGCTGGCTGTCAACACTCATACAAATGGGTTGGAATAGGACAATGCAGATGGAGACTTGGCATTTCAGGATTGCCTTACCTGCTAAGCTGTAGGTTATTCCAGGGCACATTGTCCTCGGGCTTCTCTGCTAGTGTTATTTTACTTGCTATAAAAAACCTGAACCACCAAGTGAGCAATTTATTTTAATTCATATCATATAAAATATATGAACCACCAAATGAGCAAGGAAGCCTGAGGATGAGGGCACTCTCCAGGCAACAAGACACATGAATTTGAATTCTTAGCAGAACGGATTATTCATGAAAAGCCTTCTTTTTCTCTTTATTTGGGAGCAACCAGTTCAGTTCACTGCACACTGAATTGCAATGTTTCTGCACTGATTCAGCTCGAAGCCAAAGGAAAAACTGTCCTTCAGACCAGCTCTGCTGCCAGGTTTCAGACCAAGCTGACCCAAATGGATTTTTCCAGGGTAGCAGTTCCTTTCTCAGGCAAGCTGGAGGTGCCAACATACTGCCTTCAGAATGACACACTTCAGGTGGGCTGCTTCCAAAAACTGTTATGCCCCTCATGCACCCGGCATGCACCACATGGGCTGTGCCAGCACAAGTTACTGCTGCAGGGGTGGGATGGATGGGTGCTCAGTGGTCAAGCAGTGCAGCTGGTAAAACCACTCCAGTGGCACGCCTCTGCTGCAAGGCCGTTCCTGCTGCAGCTCTGTAGTGTGGATAAAGGCAAAGTAGCACAAGGGGAGGTGTTTGCTGACCTGCTTAATCTCATAGCACCCCTCTCCCACTGCAGCCCACAGCTCCTCCCACAGCATCTGCAACACCATCAGACAAGCAAAAAGTGACAGGAAATAAGGTTTCTTTACATAGTTTGTGAGAGGGTCAGAAGACACGGAGAAATACTTCCTTCACTCTCAAGAGAATTTAAGTCCACTTTCCTCACCTTACCTGCAGCATGTTCTGCTCCTGCCATGCCTGGACACTGTCTCAGCTCAGTCAGCAGAGAAAACCAGTATGAAATGAAATATGGCTCAGGTCAAACTGGAGCACTGGGTACTGGTTCTGTACTAAAGATGAAGATGATGGTGATGAATTACCACTTAAGGCAAATAAGATGTAGACCTGAAGGTCTTGGGAGAAAGTAAATTTACATCTCATTTAGGCAAAACTGAGGTAGCTGCAATGTCATAGAACCACAGAAATGTTAAGGTTGGAAAAGATCTTTAAGATTGAATCCAACCATTAGTAAGTACATGTTGGTCAATACTAAGTACAATTTTTAGTAAGTACATTTTTACTGTGAGCACTGTTTAATAAGACATACTGTATTATGCTATAGTATGCATATGCACACCTACACACTTAACAACATTTGTGATCTAAGGAGGTTCCTTCTATTGCGTGATGTCGACCTGAGAGACAATTTCTCTTGAGTTCCTCCATTCCAAATTTTCCATCATTGAGTCACAGCACTGGAAAGCAGAGGAAAACGCTTACCCATCAATTAATTTCCTTTATTTCACAAGCTTTGAATTCAGAAATTGAACCACGACTAGTAGATCTTGATACGGTAGAGTAAGTAAAAATGCATGTGATTACAAAGGAAAAAATTTGTACAAAAAACTTTAAAAATCCGACAGCAACTTGGATTATCGGTAAGTACCAAAAATCTCATGCAGAAGGAGAGCACTACTGCCCAGGTGAAATCCCTGCAGGGGTGGCAATGGCATTGGTGTGTAAAAATTATGGCTCTGTCTAAAATGGAAACAAGAAGGACACAGACTTGGAATGTACCGAGTGGGAACAGACAGGTGCTACGAAGACCATTTGTCATTACGTGTCCCGATGAGTTTCTGTGTCTTGAGAGAAGTGCTTCTTGGGTTTATAATAAATTAAAGATTAAACAGAAGCTGCCTACACTACTCTACTGCTTACTTTCCAGATGGCCATTTTCTTCCTTCGTTAGTGTTTTTGGTGTTGTTTCTCAAATACAGACATTAATCTTGGCATTGTGTCTAGTCAGTTGTTGGCAATGTGTTCTAAAGGGACTCACTCACAGAATGCAACTTGCATAAATAACTCAGTAACATGCATTAACTACTCTAATACAGCGAAAGGGTGCAAAGGAACCATCATCCAGTTACGAGACGAAGCTAAAACCTGTAGTCACTAAACGGGCAATGGAAGCACCATGCTTTAAGGTGACTATGGCATGAAAGCACAATTGTGAGGCAAGTAGTTCCAAGCAAACACACCACACTATTATCACCTCTTCCTATACAAAAAAAAAAAAAAAAAAAAAAAAGAAAGACATTTCAGTTTTTATTTCCATTAGTACCAAATAAAACTGTGGGCTCGATAACACAGATATTGAGGGGAATGGACATTATTCCCATGATCCTTCATCCTCGTGTTTCTGTCCATCATCATTTTTCAGCCAAGACTGGTAATATTGGAGCGCCCGCCGGGAGGTGCCACGATGCGGTGGCCAGTACGACGTGGGTTGTTGTCATCAATCTGAGCTCCTGCAACAACAGCAAATGAGAAAACAAAGTGTGAAAAGGAATAAACCATCAGTACTGAGGTTTTACCTGGCTATGCTTCCCTCATACCACCATCAGCTGGTTTCTCTTGAGCCTGACTGAAGTGCTGAACAGACCTTCAAGGCACCTTTCTGTGCCTAGCTCCAGCTGTCTTCAATGAGAAATATGGGATTAAATGTTTAGGATCAGACCGATGCTCACCCTATATGGAGAATTGTTTTCCACTGACTTGAAGAAGAGCCGATGACAACCCACAGACTGGGTTCCCTTTGTGAGATCAGACCTGACAGAAAGTATTGCCAACTACAAAAAATACCCTAAAACACGTATGTGCAGAGTGGATTTTTCAAACCTGCCTCACTGACTTAAAATATATGTCCCTACTGAATCCAAGGGACAACAGTTCAGTAAATCTGATGTTAGCAATCATAAATCCTTGCAGAAATGAGCACTGAGCATCATGTAAACTCACACCCATTTCAAACTGCTTTTTAAATGCTGAAAGCTTAAGGGGACAGCAAGCTTTCTGAGAGGCTAAATATTGCCTGATCACACTCAATTTCCTAAAGGCAATGAAAGAATTCCATAAATGTGTAGGGTCATTTAAAATGTTACCTTAAACTCTGGTTCTGCTTAATTTTGTGTTTGCATCATTCAGATTAAATTTGTACCACTAGATGCCTTGGTAGTACCCAGATCCAGCAATGCACTGTGAAACTACAGCTTCAGATGCTTATGAAAAACCCCAATTATTGGTTATTACTAAGATGTGAAATGTGCACATTTTTTGCTTTGTATAGCATTATACATATTTGTATATGCTCACCACGGCCCCAAGTGTATGGGCAAAAATATATTCACCTCATTAGAAGGGTTTTTAAAATATTTGCTCTCCTTGACTTTCTTACACAAGTTCCATTTAGTTTCTAAAGAGAGGATTTGTAAGAGAGGAAAACTCCACCATCAGCCGCCACAAGGGAGAAAATCCAATGACTTTCATAACATCATATGGATGCATTATTCACCACTGGGGCTGTAGACTTTTGAAGAATAGGGATTTGACACGCTTGTAATTGCCTTCAGATGACAAGAATTATTTCCAGCAACCCCAAAGGATGATTTTGCAGTCTGTTTCCTATGTACCATGGAAAATATTTTGGGCATCAAGAGCAGAGGATAAGAAATACTCCAATTGCTCATGAACAACTTTTGCACATGGTTTATGACCATGGACAAGGACAGTTGAGGTTCCCATGTCGAGCAGTTGCTGGTGATGCAGCCTGTGAGATGTCTGAGACTCATGGGTTGCACCAGACCCAAGTCCCATCAGCTGTGCACACCACCAAAGGGCTTCAGTCACATCAACCAGAGACCTCAGCTAATTGCAGTGGGCCAGGTAAATAATACTGAAAGATTGACACAAAATAAAATTTCAGATTGCAAACATTTTGAATATTTGGCAATATGTAAAATATCCCTAGGGAATGAATGCATAAAAACATGTATATACTTATATATAAGTAAGTATATGCGTGTATGCTGCTTTTATATTTGACTAAGGAAGTAACTATAATTGAAATCCATCACCAATAATCTTACTCATGGCTTTAAAAGGTTTATTAGTCAGGCTGACTTACCTGATAAGCTGAAATTGGATTGATGGAGGTTTCTGATTGGTGGGGGCTGGTTTTTGGCAGGGGAGGATTTAGTTGAGGGTGCAGGAGTTGCATATTTTGGCGTAGCTGGGATTTCATACACAGGCCCATCATACATTCCTCTGGAGACTCCTTGCAGTCCTCCCACCTAAAACAAGAGGAGAGTAAAAATCCAGACACTGAGTGCCCAGATAATGCTGCCTAATGATAACGTAGGCAGAGACCAGTGAGCACAGAGCTATATTCTGCACTAAATTAACAACACACCTATACTTCATCTATAAAGCAAAGGGCAGTTTGCTTTATGTACAAAGGAAATTACAAAGCTTGCTCCCTCCATTTTTATATATATAAAAATTACAAGGGAGTTCCTTATCAGGCTTCCTTCACAATCGAAGGGGAGATGTGGGATCCAAAAGAACAGGTCTGACCTGTTTATTTTACATCAGATCAGTCACAATCACCTCTTCTCTCTCCATTCAGCTGCCGAGTCACACTTGGGTTGCAGCACAACTGATACCCACTATACCAACTGCAGCAATTTCTCTCCTATCTCTATTTCCTATGCTCCTCCCCTTCATAGATCTCATTCTTTTTATTAGAATTCATTTAAAAGGAGTGGCAATTTTAAAATTACATTTCAAATATTTCTACATCTTGTCATCAACTAGAAAAGCGATTATACACTGGACTGTGGCAGGGGACCCATCTTACAATATTTGTCAATGAATTATCTGTCATTTGAGCTCTGATTTTAGCTTGAGGTCTTTAGATTTTTCTCCTGTACAGTTCTTACAAGAAATATTAGAAAAGACAGTCAAAACAACTTCATTCTTAAAATCATAGGAATCGAGGAAAGAAATCTGTGGCTTACAAGATTATGGTTTCAGAGGAATTTCCCCAACAGGTTAAAAGTGAAATTAAAATACTGTATAGAAAGACACTATGCACAGGGGTTTGATCCAGCTCTCAAAGCAATCAATGCATTTTCCTCGCTTTTGATGACAGGGACATCAGGCTCAGAAGAGCCACTGTCTTGCAGGCTGAGCCAAAACTAATAACCAGAAGAGAGCAGCTGCCAGTCACAGCAATTAATCCATCTTCCAGGGACCCACAAGGCATGAATTTATACTGCTGTTCCTGCTCCAGGGATAAGTTCACAGTGCTAACCTGTGCCAGTTCAGTTTTGCAGTCTCTTGCTTGACAGGTTTTTTCTATATTCCTCTGCCATGCACTGACATGTTCATACAGCAGCTGATACAACCATCAATGGGTTTTTCTAAATATTTCCAGTGGATAAAATTTGATAGTGGGAAAAGAAATGTGGGCATGGATCTGCTCTCCCTCTGGGCCGGCAGCAGAGGGAGCTGCAGGAGCAAAAATATCAGTCCCTTTGTCTGCAGACCTTGCCCAAGCATCAAAGGTCTCCCAAAATCCAGGCCCACTTGGAAGACACAGGTTACTTAACCCAGATAATTTTGTTCAAACTCCTGCTACAAGACACTCCTCTGTGATACTTGTTTCTAAAGTGCTGCTTTCACTATTTTGATGGCTTTGTCACTAATTTATATGGCACTCCCAGGCACTGAAGCCCTAAAGAGCGAGTATGAAGAGAGGGCCTGTATCATCTACATGGATAATGTAAAAAAAAAATGCAACACTGATTGGTATTTTGCAAAAGTTTTGCAGGTGCATTTTCTTTTTACTGCGCCTTTTCTTCTAAGAAGTGCAGGCCTTTCTTCTGCAGCTTGACAGAATTTGTATAATAAATGATGAAAGGTAAAAACTATCAACCTGCTCATAGGCTTAATTTCAGCTGCCAGTCTCACTCAGCCTATGCTCTATGCTTGGCTGAAGAAAATTTTAGAGCCAAAAGGTTTAGTCGATTTTTCTCGTTACCTGTGCTTGCACAGTGACTTTCTTGCTCAGTGACAAGAAGCAATTTCCAAATAACTCCAAACTAGTACCCAGCCAATTGGTTTTCAACAGATGAGCACTGATGTAATTCAAAACCGGAGGTGATCCAGTCTTAATCTTGGTTATTTCCCAAGCTTCTTCTTAGACGAAAGAGAAAAGTTTTCTGAGCCATTAATGCAGCTCAGCAAATGCAGTAACAACAGTTCAGAAATGCCTAATATAATGAGAATCTCTGGCTGACGTGCTTTTCTTCTCTGCAGTGTAGCAGTTCAGTATGCAATTCAAAATGCTGTTTTTATTCTGCCTAACCCTCCCTCACAAGGAGCTTGCTCTTTTCCTGAATTTTAACTGAAAGTAAATTCTACCACTATTCTACCTCTCTTCAAAAGCCTTGACATAAGGCATTGCGGGGCATAAGGCAATTATGCCAGCTGGCAATTATATCTTCTACCTGCTGAAGCTCCTGGTGTTAATACTAAGTTAGATGAGTTCACAACTGCAATGAGTTCTGTGGTCATGTTTTGAACACATCATATACAGTCCATCTGATATGGACTCATAATAGCACAACAACATTAAAAACATGTACTACTGTGCTTCTAAGAGGGTTTGGCTACAAAGAAAATTAAACAGGATCTGACATTACCTTATTCCTGATTTTGATGCGCTGGTAAAGATATTCAGGGAAAGGTTTGCGAGGGATGAAGCGGCCCATTCCTTTATTTACGTGCAGATTTCCATCTTCAAACACAATCTTCCCTTGGCTTATGACCACAAGTGGGGCACCATGGCACTCCATTCCTTCAAAGATGTTGTACTCAATGGCCTGAGGATCAACCAACATATTCACTGCAAGACCTCTTTCAGTTAGTAACTTATAATATGTACACTGGTAGTCATAGTTTTAGACAACTGCCATTAAGAAGTGTATAAAATCGTTCTGTATGAAGGAAAAGCAATGTATTTTGATATGAAATTATTTTAAAGGATCTTTCTGATCAGACTTTCCTGGATGAGACATTTCCTTTCCATTTTTCATTTTCTGTCAAGGATTTCACTTGTTTTTGAAGATTTGCTGTATCTACCCAGAGCATTTAGAAGCATGATAGCCCTAACATGAAGGAAAATTGTGACTCAGCTGCTGGATACCCAGAGGACATGGCCCCACCATGCATCTGCTGTGACTGTGTAAGCAAATTTCAAAGAGGCCAGCACACATATTTCTTTCTGGAAAAGCCCAGAAAAGCCCAGGAAGGCCTGAATCTAAATGGAAAATACAGGGCAGGTGATTATTACTTTCTTGAAAATACAGAGAGATCCCAAGACAGGGAAATAGAAACTGAATTACCTAAAATTACTTTTTAAAGGTTTCTAAATGTTTTTGCCTTTTTAATATAAAAACACAATACTGGATTTGCAGTAAATCTTTTGGAAGAATTCCCTTATACAAAACCAAAGCACTGAATAGTAAGATAACTTTGAGATAGACAACAACTTGTCAGAGTCAAAATGAAAGCAACTGTCAGTCACTGGTACTCTGCACTGAGGGCAGAGAAATTTGTGGCAAAGCTCTGGAATTAAAGAGAAAATCCCATCCATGAAGCTGACTAGAGCTGTATTATCAAAACATTTAATCATCTGTCACAGTTTAGAATCTTGTTAATTTAATCATACAATTTATAATATCGGGTGCTTTTTAGATAAGCAGAAAAAAAAAAAAAGAGCTGGTTTTAAATTTATCCTCACAGACTTATTAACCTCAGCTGCAGAGCTGCTGATTCACACCTCTTTATAGACCTGCCACAAGCATTCAAAAAATAAATAGTGCAAAGGTATATGCAGAGAGAAAAGAAATCCTTCCTGATCCCAATGCTTCTGACACAGGACTTCAATACTCTTATGTCCTGAAACATTTACCCAGTTCAGAACAGGAGCAGGCAGTTACCCCACTCCTCTGGATCCTGTACTATTGGTGTTCACAAGATTTAGGTCAACAGCTGAAAAGGAACAGTGACATTTCTTTTTTCTTGCTGGTTTTCATTTCCTCCTTACCGATTTATGGCTTTTGGCTGTTATAGTCTTCACCTTATCAGGGTCCCAAATAACAACATCAGCATCTGATCCTACAGCAATCCGGCCTTTTCTTGGATACAGATTAAAGATTTTGGCAGCATTGGTGCTGGTAACAGCTACAAACTGGCTCTCATCCATCTTGCCTGTGGCCTGAAAAACAATGTGATTTGAGCAAAACATGCTTATGAAATGAGGATTTACTATTCAGAGTACTGAAAGGTCAGGGAGATATTGGAAGGCATGGATTTTATAGATAGGATGATGTTGCATGAAACAGAGATTGTATCACACAGGACTTTATATATGGCTCATTACTTGGAAGTTTCAAATGAGTCTGTTACTCCAGGCACTGCAAAGGACAGCCAATGAAACCTTAATGCACATGATACCACCAAGGTGCTCAGTTATCTGGGGTCCCTTTCTCAACACACTGAGGCCTAAGTGTGTTTTGTTGCTAGTCCTAGTAATTTTCATTTAAATATGTAAACAATTTTAAAACAGAGAGAAACGAAACGAAAGATCAAGATTCCAACATTTCTGGGAACATTTCTTGCAAATTAAGTCCATTCTATTATTAGTATTGTCAGACCTATACATCTAAGTAATACAACCAATTATAACGTCCTTGCCTGGAGAAATGTTATTGCCAGTAGAAATTGGTATACAGTCAGTGATGGTAATTACAACTGTAAGAGCAGCATTTTAATTTCTCATTAGAGTATTTTGGGGTCTTCCCTGGCAGTGAGCAAGAACAATGTTCTAAGGAAGAACAACAGTGCCAAGCCTTTCAGTATTAAATACACACTGATTTCCTGCCTGGTAAAATATAAGGTTTGCAAAGTATAAGCTACTCAGTGGTGCAGGACTGAATGTTACCACCTGTAAATCCCTTGTTGCTGACCTTCCTGCAGTTCCTTCCCACCGAGGGAGTAACAAAAGAAAAATATCAGCAGCTGGCTGTGCTTTGCTTGCTTCCCTGCTTTGCTCCTACATGGCAGGTATCTGAGGCTGCTTCTGTTCTTGGAATCTCAATAGCCACCCCTGAATAAAGTGTTATGAAATACAGTCTGGGAGAAGTGCTCATCAGAGCACTGCAAATACTGCCAGATCCCAGTCTGCAGTGTGCATTTGAGCACAATGCAGTGAGTGTGTGTGAGTGTGCAGGGTGTGCATGTGGAGACAGATGAAAGAGGCAGAGTATCATTATACATTAGAATCCATGGAACCATCAAAAAATTCCTGACTTATACCGGCACTCTGCAGCAAAGTATGCCAGTATGAATTATGTGCAATGTTCTCTTTCAAAGCAGTTCATCATTTAGCCTCAGGCTCGCCTGCCATCCATTTGTAATTTCTCAAAAACAATGAGACACTTCCTAAACTCAAACAATCCATTCATCACGTGTATATGAGGTCCACTTCAAAAACAGTAAATTGCTCCAGATACCACATCTCTCAGAAGCATCCGCTCTGACACAAACGGAAAATAGAGCAGTGGAGTCTGGGAAGCCTCAGGTCTAATAAAACACAATACTGTTGCAGTGTCAGAAGTGAAACACAGCCCTGAGTTTAAAAATTGTAAGAGGTTTTTGAAATAAGCAATTCACCTCACAGTAGCATTCTCTCAGGGAATTCTCAGAAATATATCAGAAGGTCACTCAAGCAATGGCCAAGAGTCTCTTGGCTTTCATTATTCAGCCAACACTCCGTTTTCTTTTAGTCTATAAAAGTAAGTAATTACTTACTACAGCCTTGTCCCAGACAACAGTCATCCTTTCCTCAATTCCATTGACCCCTTCAGGAATCATAGTGAAGTTGTCCTTTCCAATGGCTTTCTGGGCAGTGCTATAGGGGCAATGTCCACTTCCCGTCACCTGCAGGTCCCCACTGTGGAGTTAACACACAGAAGGTTTAGACCAGGCATCACCAAGGTAACCTTGGTCTCAGACAGGCTGTGAATGGACCTTTCAAGCCTACACACCAGAGGCATAGGCTGTAAATCACGCCAGCAGCCTTTCCACGTTGGCTACAGATCACTGAGAGCAACAATGGCACTGGACATCTCCACTTTCCCCCAGGAGCACCGTGCACTCCCGGATTACAGCCCCCTCTGGTTCCAGGCTGCTTATCGACAGAGATCAGGCAAAAGCCCACTAACCAGGGCAAAGGATTACTCCAGGATTAAGGAAATGATCAGAAGCTTGTATGAAATGTCTGCCACTCTAAAGATAAATTAATTCACAACCACTTTAATAAATAATGCCAAATTTCACAACGCAAAGTCACGAGCTTCAACCATGTTCCCCTGCATTTCTCTCCAGCACATGTATCCTTCTTGCAAAAATTACATGGATACTTCTCATCTGACCTTCCAAAACAGAACCAAGAAAATAAAAAAAGAAAGTTTTTTATCAGGTAGTTTTCTAATTAAACAACAAAAGGCATAGTGCAAGTCAAACACATGCTCTGGATTTATCTGACTTAAGGGTCTTACACAGAAAAAGGCATGAAGAAAAATGCAGAAAGAGGTACCATTTAATAATGCTTTTATTGAAGAAGTTGGGTTTTTCAGCCTAGAGAAAATTTTTTTTTGCAGAGATCAGAACTGGATCACAGCTGCTCCCGGGAATAAGGAGGAAGAACATAATCAATATGCAGAATCTTGCAAAAACAGAAAGACAAAAAAGAAGGTTCTCCAATATCCACAGGAAACGTGGTATTTTTAGCTCTTGATTAAGCTTACAGGAGGCAAGCACATTAGAACTCACTACGATTTCTCTTCCATCATTCCATAAGGGTGATGTGCCCAAGAGCCTGTCATCTTTTTCTTTAACTGATAATGTAAATTCCAGCTCTGAAACAACTGAAAGATTCTGGTCCACAAATCTAGATCCAGCAAGCTAACAAATACTCAAGTACAGAAGAAAAAAGCGTCACACCTGAGTAATTCTAATGCCATTTTTTGGGCTGCCAGCCCTAATGATTGCTGACAGAGAAGAGTCCTTGGCCTCTTTTCTGGTTCTTCACCATGCTCACAAGCCATCCACCCAGTTTTCAGCAGAAGCCAAACCCATGAATTCAGTACAGAAAAGGCCGCAATGCTTTAGCTACTCCCGATTATTAATGACTGCCTGGTGTTACTCCAAAGGATTAAGCCAATTTCATCAGTTAAACATTCATTTATTTTAGCATAACAATGAAGTCAGAAGGTTGCAATGCCATTTCTTCCTTTTTGATGCTCTTCTAATCAGCAAAGCTTCCTGTGGCCTCTCTCCTTCTGCTTTCTGATTGATATAACCATGAAAACCTGACTGTCACAGCCAGGCCCTGTATCACTGCCCACTTCCCAGAGGTTATGCCGTGCTTCTAACACCACACTACTAATTCCTGCACCTGGAAAGATAAGAAAGGCTTGCTTTCTTAAGTCCATATTCCCTCTCCTCTGACATTTAATGACATTATTCACATGAACTGCACTCCCCAGTCAAATCAATAGAAGATTTCTGAAACTCAAGTGTATCACTTTAGAGCTGTCCATCACCTCCTGGTTAGCCCCACGGGCACTCCTACTGTCTGGACATGCTCTACTATCCAATGGGGGATAAGCATCACATCAACTAAAAAATGAGAGACAGGAAGGGGTCATCACAAACTAAATGCCAGATCAATACCTTGTCATCTTATCCTTCCCCTTAAACAAGGCTTTCATGGCAAGTTGCATCTTCCGTGTAGCACCAAGATGTCACATTTCTGATTCACAAGAGATGGCACATCACAGCTGCAGCAATGCAGCAGCACACCACGGAGGATCAAAGCTAACTCAGGTTCATGGCCCACAGATGACACGAGGACCAAATCTCATGAGGCAAATTCAATCCGCAAATCCCATGAGACATGATGGGGTTTTACACATTCAGCTTTTCAGTGGAAAATCAATGCTTTCTGTGGAAAAGAGCACAAGCAGTATGCTGTGTGCTTGCAGAGGAAGGATGTTGTAAGGATTTTTTAATGAATGTAAAATATTGGTATCCAAATCAACAGTGCAATAGAAACATGAGATACTGTCTTTACCATCATCCTTGCATAAAATTCCCTGCAAATGCAGGGCAGACTGATAAAATAGACAGGTTTTTTAGTTTCACAGTACAGATTTAAAGTATTAAAACTGAAAGCAGGCTAAGCTGCTGTCATTTAATATCTTTAAGCCACTAGGGGAAAAAAAAGGCATTTTTGCATGCTTGGAGAATAATGAAAACTTCTGTAAGTCCTCAGTTTGTCTTTCG
Source organism: Platysteira castanea (assembly GCA_013397175.1). Taxonomy (NCBI): domain Eukaryota; kingdom Metazoa; phylum Chordata; class Aves; order Passeriformes; genus Platysteira; species Platysteira castanea. Next base: position 592,182 of record VYXC01004499.1, read on the forward strand.
GATGTTAGTTTTAAAAAGTCATTATTTGAATTTCAATTCTAAAAATGTTCTTGCTATTTTAGCTAATCTGCTTTGACCCACATGCTATTATTTTGGGACTCTCTTCTAGAAAGCATATATAGCCACTCTAACAGAGTAGAGTCAAACATTTCGATACACATTTACACGTGCTGGCTAAGAGCCCTACCGTCACACTGTGAGCTTTACCCTTTACAGTGCTGATAGTGATGACTCAGACCAAGAAAGTAATTTTTTACTGGATCCTTGTTTGGAACAAAAAGTTCATTTATGAAAAAACATTTTTGCCATCAGGCTGTCAGAAGAGAACAAACTGCTGAGTATTCTTATGAGAGCCACATGTACCTCAGAGCTCAACTGCCGCATCTTTAGAGCAGTTCAGTTAAAGCCTGGGTGAGCTCTGTGGGCTGCACAGCCAGACCCACTTTGTGCAAGGGGAGATGTGGCATTGACTGATGGCATCTTCCTGTCACATGTGTGTGCCCACCCACCTCCCGGGCAGCTGCTCTAAAGATGGGTCACCTTCAAGGTTCAAATTCCACTGCTCTGTCTAGAGCAGGGGAAACCCCAGAAAGGGGAGGCAGCAGGTGAGGTGGGTGCCACCACAGGAAGGTAAATAAGGATGTGAATGGTAAATTGAGTTCCTTGCTCCAGCCCTAGCAATCTATCCTGGTGGGGCTTCAGCTGTGAATTTCTATACCATTTCAGAGCAGATGGTCTTTTGCTTAAGCTGAAGAAGACCCACAGTTGGCTACAAGCAGGAAATACTTTTAGAGATGGGTTTACAGTCTGGGTTTCTGGCAAGGCATTGCTGATATCTTCTTTTCTATATGAAAAAGACATTTCTTCCTCTGCTGTCCACATTCCTTTCACCTATGTAGTGATTAAACTCTCCCTGCCAACCTGAAAGCAGTCAGTTCACATCCCTGGCCTGTCAAGTGAAGGCCTTCAGTCTCCAGCTGTCTCCACCAAGTCCCTGACAGTCTCCTTTGTGATCCACTCTGGCCTCTTTCTCCTGACACACCTGCTCTACATGTACCACTTATCTTTGCTGTTTTCCACCTGGAGGACCCTGGAGCCCATAAAGACACAAGGCAAGCTAAAAATAACAAGGCTGCAAGAACTGGACACAAGTAAACTTGTATGATTTTGGTCCCTCCCAGGTGAAGGCAAACTACCAAGTCAGAAGTTTTCAATATGCAGGAGATAAACTGATGGAACTCTGCTACAAACACAAGTTAGTTTAGAACAAGCCAGTTTTCAGAAGAAGTCACAGCTGAGCCCTGCACCACCTTTGACATAAATTTCCCCAAGAAATTTTTCTTGATTCTAGGTATCTCTGCACTCAGGAACAGCCCTCATTTCAGGAGCTGTGCTTGTCAAATATGACTGGGTCTTAAAATTAAGTCAATTCTCAAAGATGGGGGTCTATCCACCAGGCTGGCTTATGCTGGACAGTGAGGATGCCATCCCATCATATTTCAACAATTCAGCTAAAGAAAACTGAGAACTAGGGAGAAAACCAGTTTGAAGTCCTGACAATATAGCTGTACAACTATGAATCACTTGAAAAGCGGAAAGAAAAATTAATTCCTAATAGCCAGCAACTGCCTCTCTATCAAGTCAACCAGCAACTGGAGTGTCCATGACTGCTCACTCGACTGACAGCCTAAGCATAAGGATACAACTACCCTGGTTTTCTATGTCCCTTCTCTGCTGTTTCATGTATGAGACTGGTCTAAAGGAAACCATGCTGATCCCTAGATGCTTCATCCCATGGGGCTTTTGCACTTGCCTCACCATCAGCCTGTAAAAAAAAAAGGAAGTCTTACCATGCTAAGAGCGAATTTAAGTGGTCTGGAGTGGTAGGGTCAGGGCTCAGAGGTGGTGAGGTCACAAAAGCTGCAGCCTTGGCCCAGTTTTTGCTCCAGTAATGTGTCCCATCTGTCCCCAAGCTGGCAGTGATCGGCTCTCCAAAAACAAGGGGACCTTGGAGAAAGCAAGGATACACAGGAACTAATTACAACCCACTCTCTCTTCAGCACATGACACTGCTTGCTGCATGCAGCCATGTATAATTCACGCATTGCTACATGGCTAGCGCAGCTCCCAGAAAATTAAACAGCCCTGGTTTTGTCTGTATGATAAAAAATTAATCAGGAGTCTCTCTGAGCTCTATGTGCTTTTGATCAGCCTATTTACAAATCTTTCCTTCTAATTCAGAAGGAGGAAGTTCAGACCCGCTTTTAATTTGTACTGTTTTAATCACAGCCATGTTCTCTCTGTTGCTCCAATTCAGAGTGCACTGGATGGTGGATCACTTCAGCAGACAGATGCCTTTATACTACTCCCAGGTTGGGGACAGCACCAGCAGATAGCAGCATGTGGTCCCCAGTAGCACACTCCAAGTCTCCGAGAAGACAAATACCAAGATAATAATTTGCTCTTTGGCTTTTCCATATTGCTCACGAGCTTTGTAGTCCCAACCAGCAGAACAGCCCCGACTTGCAAACGCAGCTTTGGAAGCAGCTGCCTTCAGGCTCACAAGGCTTTTTTGGGTGCTTTGTAACCTGGATCCCACCACAGCCCCAGCAAGGGCCAACCTGCAGTGCACGTCAGCTGCACGTCACCCCTGCAGAGGTGGGCCCAGCCCTGAAGCAAGGCCAGGAGAGAGCTCCAAGCATCTCTAACAGCAGGGTCACTGCCCAAGCCACATCTGAGTGTGACAATCTGAAATACTGGTATGGAGGATGTGCTAGATCCCATCAGGAATTAAGCATCTCCTTCCCATGAACAGAGATATAGCAGTCTAAGGGAAAAGTAAAAAGGGAAAACAAGATAGAGGAGAGTTACAGTTCAGTCTTCAAGAGGACAGTGTGAGGGGACAGCTTCTCAACTCAAAAGTATAAAAGGATTTCCCCTCATCCTTCCCAGCCATAAATATGGGAAGTCTGTGGTGGTGCTACCGTTTTTTGGTAACATCTCCCTAGATAGAGCCTGTCATTTGGGTCAAGATGTACAGGTTTATTCACTGAGCTTCTATTCAACAAAAAAAAAGAGTTTGGGGGAGCAAAGAAGTCACTTACCTCTCTTCCTGGCCAGTGCAATGATATCAGCTGCACTCTTGCTCATCACCTTGGTGATGTACACTGGGCAGTTTATTCGACTGGCAATCGTGATGGCACGGAAAACTGCTTCTGCTTCAAGCTGGGCAAAACAAGGCGGGAAAACTTAACTGCAAAAGCAGTCTGAAACAAAAATGAACTAGAGGACTGAGCCATATTTTTAACTGTTCAACAACAAGTCTTCAGGGGCTGATTTTGCTTTTTCTATTGAGAGAGACACAGTGCTTGGAAACACGGAGCTAATCCAACCTCAAACATTTGGCACTAGCAGTAACCACAGCCAGGCTGTACTCACTAGCAGGGTACAGCTGCCCCAGCACAAACACAGGTCCCTGGCTCCCTGCACACCAGGAAAGGTCATGTCCAAGCAGCTGATGCAGCTCCTCCTTACCTCCCTCCCACCTTCCTGCTTCAGACGCCTACCCTGCAGTTGGAAGGAGAACAAAGCAAGAAAACTTTGCCCCTGCTCGGAGACAACCCCCCGGAAGCTTATCCTAAATAATGGTGACAGTGAATGTAAAGAAGTCTCAAATAGAAGCTTCAGCACTACGGACTGAATTTAGCCCATAATCCATAGAAGCCTTTGAAGCAGTGCCCAGTAAGTCCCCTCTGTCAGCAAGTGTAAAGGCAATCTCCTCCCGGGGAGCCATCTGGGACGTAGGCACACAAAGCAAGCATCTTCAGATGGAGGAGCAGTGTTTCCCAGCAGCTCTGGAGACTCCTTTCCCCAGCCATCAGTTTTATACCAGATCCTTCCCAGCTGGACTCACAGTATTGGCATTTTAATACCAAAAACCCTGTTGTAACTGAAAATAGTGACTCAGTGGTACAGAAATTTCCATGCAAGAGTTTTACTAGAAAAGTTGAGCAACTTGGGCCTTCCAAAACCATACGGTTTAATCCTTTACAGTTTTGTAAAATATTTTTCCTTACATCAGACTGCTTCAGGTTGTCCTAGAACTTGTACCAGAACATTTGCTCTGGAAACCCCAAATGCACCTTCAGAAGAGTAGGGAAGGAGGCAGAGTCTCTGTACCTCAGCACTAGAGCTGAGCAAAATTCCTTTCTGGAAACTGCAAAGCAGATTTTCCTTAGGCCCTTGTTCTCATTAGAAGGAAACAACTCAATCCTTTTAGGATAATTTTAGTAGAAGTTGAACGGCAAAATTAAAAAGTACATAAACAGTTCAATAGAAGAATGTGGCCAGTTAAGCTGATTCCTTTTGCCTTGGGGAGAAGTTAAATAAAGATCTGCAAACCACAACAATCTCTTCAAGTTCAGCCTCAAATCCCCAGGCCCGCGTCTCTTTAGTCTTCTAGGAAAGCAGTCACTTCCCACTACCGCCCTCCACATGCCATCAACAGTCTGAGCTGTGTACATTAAGGGACATTCTCATGTCTCCACATTTTCCTTGTCATTAAATAAACCCTTTCCAGATGCCTGAGATGATCCACACCAGAGCCCAGATTTTATTATAAGGGAGTTGCATAAAATGAGCTGCCTCACAGCATCTTCCCATTCTCATGCATTTGCATCTCTACAGCCTGCATTTCTGACACCAGTATATCTGCCAGCATGAAAGTAGATCTATATGTGGGTGTATGCATATGCACAGTATAGATATGCACATGCATCTCATATGAGGTTTTCAGCCAAAGTATTTTAATAAATGCAGTTGCTCTGAGGCCTCACCCTCAAGCTGCACTGCAGACTTTTAGCCTGATTAGCCCATTTTTTTGTCACCACAAATCAAAACACGAAGGTCACACTTAAAAACTACATGGACACCCATGTGTGGGGCAGCAGGCGCTGTGACTCCTGAAGGTACAAGGACATGCTTATCCCCAGACTAAGGGAATGTACCTGCTGCAGCATCCAAAGGGCTTTTCAGGCAAACAAACAAGTTGAAAGGACATGGACTTTTCAGACTTTGAGTAATACTGGAAGAGGCAGTGGGAGAAGCAGATGGCTGCCTTCCCTGATGCACCCGTCCATCGTCTGCACACAGAGAAGCCAAGCTCCAACAGTACGTGTTTGACAAAATACTTCCACAAATAACAAAATGAGCAAAGTCTCTTACCTCTTCTGGTCTGCTCAGGGCATGTCCCTCAGGTCCAGTGATTCCCATCTCCAGAATACGCTTTTGTTCCTGCAACGTAAGAGATAAATGCTGACCCAGCTCCATGAGGAGACCCTTGCACCCAGCATCCTCAGAGAGATGAACAGCCATATGGTCTGACTGCCCCTTTTAGTGTCAGCGTAAATGCAGCTGCAAAACCCACTGAACACTGAAAACACTGGCTCTAAACTGGTCCCAGCCCTAACCTGGTCCCACGTCACACTAGCACAGCCAGTACTGGTCTCTGCTGTGTGACTGAGCAATTTGTGCCCCAAGCCATTGGGCTGCACCATCGGAAACCTCCTCTGCCCTCCAGAGAGTGCTACTTGACACCACAACACCAGCCCAGGGAATGGGCTTCAACCAGTACACTAAATAGTCATTATGGGTACTTCCAGCCTGCCATTCCTTATTTACTTGCTCAAGTTCCTCTCTGGTTGCAATCCACAAAGCACTTTCTCAAACTTTCAGCATTGCTAACACTTTCAATTTTCTGTAACACTTCATTCCTACACAGTGAATCACTAACATTATGATTTTATAAAGCAAACCAGTGCCCTCCAGTTGCAAGGGCACCATGTCCCCATCAAAAAGCCCATCTCAGGACCAATGGGGTTTGTCAGAAAAAAGTTCTGTGCTACCCAGCTTCATAGCAGTGAGATAATTTTTTTTTAATAGACAGAAAGCTTCACTCAATTTAAGTCCAACCAGCGGTATTGGAATAAATTTCCCTTTTTGTAGAAACTGGTGGTCAACCCCTTTTCATCTGAGGTGGGCCCAGCCCTGACAGCAGAGCAGGACTGGGACATTAAGAGGAACATAACCTGTGGCCCTGGCCTGCCCTGCCTGCAGGGCTCTAATGAGCCCAGCTCAGTGATGTAATGGCTCTTGTAGTGGACAAGGATGAAGTTACTGAACATATTTGATTGTGTCAGCTAATAAATATCTGATCCCAGGTCCCTGAGGGTGAACAGCTCACACATTACCAACATACTCCAGTAAAACTGAACAAATTAACATTCGTATATACTTTGGCCTTTGCTGCAATCAATCAAGGCTGAAGAGGCATTAAGAGGAACATATACACAAAGCTGTGTAAGAACATTTTGGTTAGAAAAACATAAGGTTTCATAGGTATTCTTAAAAACAGCTGTTCTGGATCATTAATGCACTGGCTCCAAACAGTGTCAGTTAAAGAATTCAGATCATTAAAATACAGCAATAAAATGAAGTTACAACCATATAAAAAATAGCAAATTGACACAGGATACACAAAGTAGGACAGATTTGCATCTTGAAGGAAGTAATAAAATCAGATCATTTGATAAATTACCCACTGTAAGAGGACTTGATAGTGCTAATAAACTAGAATATTTGTTTGACAAGATCAAATTTGTATTTTCAGACAGGACAGTCCTAAAAAACCTGTGTGCAGTCAGCTTTCTTTTCACTATCCAAATAATTCTTCTAAATAAAAGCATAGAGAAAGATTGATTTTATGAAACATGGCAATGGTGAACAAATATGTTGATGTATAACATAATTTACATTTATTTACTACTTCCTCTTTTCCTAATAATTTTTCTGTCCTGTTTGTTCATATTCAATGGCTGTATGTTAAGCTGATCAGAGAAAAATGTAACTGAAATAGATTTCTATCAAAAATGCAATTCAATGAGTGCGCCTTGATTTTAATGGGCAATGTATCAAAACACCACAGGTGCCATTTGATTTGTTTTATTTTGCCATTCCTACAGTAATATTGACTTAATCACACTTATTAATAGTCATTTTAATTCTACTTGATATTTTATGTTGTATTAAAACTATAAATTATGTATTTAATAGTTTTTATTTATGCTAAACTTCATGAGAAATCAGCTTTTTTCCTCTCTTGAATTCAAATGAGGGTTGTCACCTAGTTTCAGCGGGGGAAGAACACGACTTCGCTGTATGTGGCTGCTGACTCCTTACTAGTAACTTTTGATCCCAGTGGTTATTTTGGTCAAACTCAAAGTTAAAGCAAAAGGCAGATCTCAAACGGGGTAAATTCTAACCAGGCAGATGGAGATGTGTTTTTCCCACAGAGGGAAAAAGAAAATACACTCAAGGCAAGAGTTCTTACACACTGCCCAACCACTTAAACATTCCTTTGAGGTTCTCCCTTAGCCATGAGACAAGGTGGGTTGCTTTGTCCAGATCGCAAAGACAGCTTTAGCTGCTGTAAATTCCTTGTCAGCTCTGCAGCCCAGTCCTTAGCAGATAAGCCAGCAGATAAGCAGCTCAGCAGATAAATCAGATGGCTCACTCAGAGCCTCACCGACCTATGAGGGGCTTGATGCACGTACAAGGGATCAGAGGAGTGAGACATCTCTGCAACAGCCTTCAAAGATGCATCTGTCACAAATGCAGCATCACAACAACACCGACCCAAACCTGCCCCTTCTGTTTTAGAGGGGAATCCTGGCCTCTGAAAGACTAGCAGGAGGTTTACTAAAAACTGCTGTCCTTGGGTTGCCTCTTCCCATGTTTCCATGTGTTGTGGCACGGATCAGAGCCATGGCACAGTCCAGTGGGAGGACAGTGGCTCCCAGGGCACCTGACCTGCAAGGACGGCACTGGAGATCCAGGACACTTTAATGGAACATCCTGAACTTGGGCCCAGCTTCCTCTTTCTGAGATGCCTCTTCTAAGAGCATGGATTACACTTAAATAAATACTTTTGAAATGTGTACAAGATCACAGCAGTTATTATTCTCAAACTTCAGAGATTTGTAAGAATATTCTCAAAAATAAATAAGTCTGTGAGCTTTAATACCCGCTTCAAACTCACTGTGTTGCTTATGCTGATAGCTGTAGCAAAAGACATTCGTATAAAGCTTTCAGATCCACTTTTTGTACCCAAAATCTGTGAACAAGGCTTTACATTGTTCTGCTTCACTTTTATCTGCTGGATTCAGAAGAAATCTTCTTGCTTCCTTCTGCCCCCCTTATCTAGTCCTCATCTACTGCCAAGGCAAGGAGCTGCCTGGATCACTGCCCTATCCCAAGGATGCTCTGCCAATTAATGCAAAAGGGTCTCCATTCTCTCACCCCAGGCTTTATACCAGCAGTGTGCAGGGCATCAGGCTCAGTTAAGGCTCTTTCCAGGGAGTTCCTTTCTTCCTAGCCATTCTCTGACTGGCCTATTCTACTTCTCCTCTCTTGTATCTACCACCTCACAAAGTGAAGCAAAAATGATGGTTCACTCACCTGAGCTATCAAGTCTCCATTTTCAGCATGGACCAGGATAACAGCCCCAAGACTCTTCAGAAAGGTAAAGGCTTCATAAAGCTGCAGGTAGTACAAAGAAGGAAACACTGCTGAATAAGGAAAACACATTACTTAACAGTCCTCTCTATTCAGCTTGGTTTTGTACCTTCTGTCCTGGTAATTATATTGGTGATAGCAAATAATCTCTTTTCTACACAGAACCTGAGCTTCGCTGATTGGTGTTGACGTACCCACCCCTATACATACCTGCTGCACCAAGACAGGGTCAACAGCCCCGAGCAGGGCTGGATTTCCCTGGGACACAGAGTCTGCCCCAGCCCCTGCACTGCAGGGCCACCTCACCATGCCTTCCCACGCAGGCCTACGTTTAGTGACCCTCTTTTCTGTAGTTTTAGCAAATGTAAAACAGAATTATTGCCATGTACTACAGACACTTTTAGTATGGCTAGAACATCTCTTTTCTGAAGTTTTTTTAGGCATTTTGCACCATCTTCTTAGAGAGAGAGTCATTGTTGAGCTTTCACCAACATCTTTAATTCTGCAATTAAAAGCTGAGATATTTCCTCTAGAGCATCCTTGGTTTTTTAATTTCTCTCTAAGATTCAACACCCATCCATAAAGAAGGGCAATAGTTGATCACGTTGCTTTTACTGGTAATTTCTGAGCACACATCTACGGAAATACCTTTCCAAAAGGTATTCAGCTTATGTGTCCCTTTTTTAAACCAGACTTCAGTAACATGGGAGCCCAGTTTTTAAACACAGATTAAATATTGAAGACATAGGTTCTTCAGTGTCTACTTTTGCACTAGGGCACTTCAGGCAGCATTGAATGGGCTGCAATACACAGCTCGCAACATGGACATTTAAACAAGACAACAGCCATTAGTCCAGCCACACATTAAACATTTTGATGTATTCCTCTTGGCAATTCCAACAGGGAGTTGAATTTAACAGGCACTGCCTCTCAGAGAATATTTATAAATTATTATGTTTAAAATTCCAATTAAAACCACATGTATTAGAGGTGTAACAACAGTCATTTAAGAGACCAAGAGCTGTAGCTCTGGGAATAAGTAAGAAAGAAACATTTTCTCGACTGAATAAGCAAACATTATTATTACTAAGAGATGCCATTGTCCATTTACAGTGGCCTGATATGTATGAATGGGAAAGCTGAAGAGTCTGGAATCTGTAATGAGCTCTGGACAAACAAGCTCATTGTTATCTCCAGCCTTAATGAGAAAAGGCCACCTCCCCCAAAGAGCAACTCCATTTAGCTGCTTACAGCAACCAAGAAACTCTTGAAACCTCAGAACTGCCACTGCCTCAAGTGCTTCATCTTTTTCTCCCTCTCTGACCTAGAGTTCTCGAAAGGTACTGCAAAATAAAATGAGGGAAATCCTGAGCAGAGCTGAGTGGCTGCAGTGTTGGGAGACACCAGAAGATCTCTACAGAAGGGAAATGTCATGCACTTGAAGAAACACATGCAGGTGTTCTACACAGCTCAGCACACACCCTCCAGAGAGTAGACCACCACTGCACATTTCTCCCACTGCCCATCAGGCCAAGTGAGAATGTTTCTCTGGGATTCAACCTCAGCAACTCCTCGAGTGTCGGGAGATGAGAAAAAAGAGGACAGATCACAGCAACGAAAAGCATTCAGAGCAATACCTGGCTGTCGGACATTTGGTAGAGATCTTTGTACGCCATGTAGACTTGAAAAGAGTTCACACCTGTTCCAAGACAAAATTCAAAGGTGTTGCCATGTAAGTGTATTCTTAAATTGTATTTAAACAAAAACTTCAGGAAGAGTAAGTAACAGAGTATGTCTGGATTAGGCTTTTCACCAACAACTGCCAAAAATCAAGCACAGCTTCACAGCTGCATTACAGCAGCTAGGACTAAAAGTCTGGATGCCTTCTTCTCCGGGGGAATCTGCTGGATGCTGTGGGTAGCCTGTGTTCATCGCTGGAGTAAGCCAGCCACCACTGCAAACAGGATTGCTTGTAGCCAAATCAGACAAGCGATGCTGGCTAAAGCAAGCATGTAAAGTTTGTGAAGTTTAAAAAACCTTGTGTAAGGTTCTGTGAATCACTGTTTGTCTTTTTAGGTTTCCTTAGCTACTCAGGAAAACATTTCAGCTCGATCTAAACTGTGCTTTTTGGTAGATAAAACTTCTAGTTAGGTTCCTTCAAAGTGCTGAGAAGATGTAGGAATTGTGTATCTGAACATGCATACAGACTTGCTTTTTCTTGACCTTACACTCCAAAGCACCCAGCTTAGCTGATGGTAGACACTGGGAAGGAGTGGAAACAAAGCCTGAAACCAGTTTTATAGGCAGCTCACCACACCTCTCCTTCTGCCTTCCAAAGATGGAAGGATTTATGCTGGTAGCTATAAAAAACCAAGGAAGATGACAGTTTCAAACTTCAGAAATCCATAACAAATGCTAGTGTTGACTGCCAGTTGTCAAGAACCCCCTGTATTCAAATCCCTACAAGCATTGCTATTTATTTCAAAGATTTGGTTATTTACACAGCTTTGTATTCTTACAGAATGAGAATTACAAATGACTTCTGTTCATAATCCCTGTACATATGAATTCATATTAGTTTATTTATTTGCCTTACTCTTTAGTCTACTGACAAGATTCCCAGTTTGGTTCAGGGACCAATATCGTAGTTTTCTAGCTTAGAAGAAAAGTAAATTCTAAGCTATCTAAGCTGTGTATGCTGCATTTCAAAATGGCTGTGATGAAAACTGAGCTTCCTGGGGCAAGAGGAAGAAGAAAGAGATCTGTTCATGTTATTCATGTTGTCTACACAAAATGAATAAGGCTCTCTGATAAAGATGTAACTCCTTCATGAGTCTAGAATGAGCAAATACGTCCTCAGGCAGAGGGTATGACTGCTCACACACACGTAGAATTCGTTTATTCGCAATTACAGGACTAAAATACCCCAGGATACACGCAGGTTAAAACGTTGAAATTATCCCTGGTGTTATGTCTTCCTGCTATGTCCAGGGCAGCTCAGAGAGATACACAAAGCAGGAGCTGGCCCCTCCTTGCTGACCTCCACACCAAATCCAGCCTGAAAGGTGGAGCCCTGTCAGTCTGTAAGTCCATCCTTTCTTCCTATTTTCCTATTTATCAAATTGTCAGAAAGCACATATGGCCTTTACTACCTGTAATCCCTCCATCTACTCCTCCTTACAGTTTCAAAGTACTCAATACGTTGCTCTAAAACCTAAGCTTGACTGGGCCTTCCCTGGAGACAATGTTTGGAGGCTCACGCCCTCAGCCCTGTCTCCCTCTGACTGCTCACAGCAGCACCCAGCACATCCATCCTACCTGCCTTAGGGGAAAGCTCAGTTTTCTCTCCATGAACCCATCCCATGTGGGGTCAGATGTCAGCTGCACCCAGGAGCCACCTTTCCACAGCACTCCCCATGCACACACAAGGCAATGAGGATGTGTTAGGCCTGGTCCCAGCCACGCCAGCTGGCCTCAGTGATGGCACAGGACTGACCTCTCGTACACATTTCGCTGTAAGCCAAGAGCTGGGTTACCTATTGCTCTCCCTTATCCACTAGGGTCTAGCCAAAGGTAATTCACAGTCCTGCAGGAGATAAGGCAGCCTTCTCTGAGTACTATGGTTGGAAGACATACAATGACCCAAGTAATAGGTATTTTCATCCTTTCTCTTTCATTGCCTTTGTATCTCCTTAGGTCCTCTTCTGACCTTGACAAAATAACTGAGTTTTGCTCTCACTTTGTTTAATGTTCTCCCTCAAATTAATGGGAGTAGAAGGGATCCCAGTAGGGATCCTGCCATAGGATCTTGAGCCCGGTCCTAACCACAGTGCAGAAGCAGAGTTCTCTCATGTAAACACACATTCACACCCTCAGCTGCCACCAGATAGACACACAGTAGAAGAGCATTTCAGGGGCTGCCTGTACAGCTAACAGGAGAGACGGTGTGTGAACAACCCTGCCTTGCAAAGAGAGCACCTATACCAGATACCAAGATAAGTACCACAAATTTACATATACAGGTATCCAAAATTAGACTCCTTGCCCTGGCCTGGTTCCTTGACCTACTCATTGGAATTATGCAGCTTTTCAAAAGCCCTGGTCCATGGCCTATTGACCTTAATGCTTAACACCTGTTACACACTACATTCTTGTTCATGTCCTACTTGCTTTCACACCAGGGGTACTCAACAGAATCCTCTCTAAACTTCAGGCAGGACTACAGGTTTTTTTGAACAGTGACAAAGTCAAAGGAACCAGTGAGGCCCCTGTCAGCAATTTCAGGCTCTTGCTCCTTTGCATATACTGAAGAAGCCCAATCCCAAAACAGCAGCTGAAATGCTACAAGCCTGAGTGTTTATAATCAATATTTGGCTCTACAAAATCTCCAGGCCCTTCCAAAGCCTGTGTCTCCTTAAATTAGCTTTGTATTGATTTAAAACTGATTAATTGTTCAATTACACCTCATGACAAGGCACCTCAACAGCCACTCTGTGAGCTCCCCTGTTACTCATGCTGATTGCATTAGGCACACGTACCACTGAAACACAATGAGCTGAGCCCTGTCACTCAGCTAACTCAACCTCAATCAGCCAAGAACCAATTCAATCCAGATTCCCAGCTGATGAAAACCAGGGTCACTGGTTTTCATCCACTGACATCAAGTCTATTTGCACCAGCTGGCTCAAATGTTTCCAATTATCAGGAAATATTACCCGTTAATTTGAAAGCTCTTGCCATGCTGACTTATTTCCTATTGTGTTTTCATACTCACTCTCACCTTATGTCTCCTAACACGTGAGAGTAACTTACACTGCCTGCCTGAGACAGACATGAGAACAAAGGTGACCTCCTAATGCTCTCACCACTGAAGAGGCCACCAAGGCTCCACCATACATCTCAGTTCAGGAACCAATGAACAGATTTCTGCTTCCCCTGATGACTCAGAGGCAGATCAGATTTATACAGAAAACTCACATTTCAATAGTTGGAGAAAACTATTAACCTAACTGTCTGCATCAGGCTTTTAATATAAACCCTCAAGCAAATTTGGGAGTGCTGAGCCATCTGTGGTCTGGGAGCTCTGGAAAATGAATCCAACCTTTGAAACAAGGCACAGTACACTTGTCTGAGAGTATAGTCAGCTAATGCACAGCAGCAGATTCATGTTAATGCTGACAGCAGGGAAACAGCACAGATTTGGCACAACCTGTGTTGACATATGTCATCACCTTGTAAAAATCACCTATACTAGAGACCTATGTAAGACCAGCTGCAGTTTCTCTAATTATGTGCAGTTTTGCTGATGGAAGTATTTTGTTGCCTAAAATCTGGTTATACAGCATGTGTACTGTTAGCATCCTGTGACAGGGAATAAACTCCTCCAGGTGACTGCACCTCCATGGCATCTCAGCAAACAACTCTTCACTCAAAAATAGCATTTTGCACTTTTTTTTCCTACTTTTATAGTACCTTTTTCCATAAAGAGAACCTTTCACATCTAAGTCATCACTAGCACTACACATTACAAAAGATGCTGCATATAGCAATCACTTAGGTTTCCCAACAGAGGAGTCATTCTGATCTGCCCATGGAAACTGCATATCATTTCAGAAAATATTCCCTAATTAATATCCAGATATTTTCAACGAAAGTATAAAGTGAAAAATATGTGAAAATATATGATTCTGGAAAGAAAATACATGCTGTTAGGCACAATTTTAAGGAACAAGATCTAAGCTAGGATGTTCTGAAGGTTAAATCCCATTGCCCACACAGACGTATCTGGTGCCACCAAGATTGCCTCCACATATAAGACTACACCGCTGAGCCTGCTTGTGTGGAAATGCATTTAGGAGAGGTTTCATCTGTGCAACTGTGAAGTGGTAGGTGGAGTCCAGATAGGGTAACTATAGTATCTCAGATGATAGTAGGCCTGTTAGTTGAATACAGTCAAACCCATTAAAGTGTCTTAGATTCCTCAGTAAGTGACTTTTTTTTTCAAGTGTTGAAACAAAGCATCTTCTGTTAACTTCAGGAAAAGCCACTGGAGAGAAGCACTTGAGAAAATCAGGGCATTTTTTTCAGTATTAGGTACCTAACTTTAGCATCTCTTTTTTCTAGTAACTGGAATCTGTTTTAAAAATACAGGCATGCTTTATTTAAAATTTGAGTCTCAGCAAGTAAATTACCCCAAGTCATTGCTGAGAAATGAGATCTAGCATGTAGTGACACTTTCACAGACCCATGTGCTCTTCATATTTGGATTTAATTCGAGGCACCTGAGTCAAACATTCCAGTCTACTTAAAACCTGAACTGTTATCTTGAAATGTTTCATTTTCTTCATTCATTGAACAGAAGATCTAAGGTGACTGGAGTCATTATCCTAAATGCTGATCTCTGAGTTTTACCTGCAAAAAAACCCTACCTATGTAATGTCTGAGCCTATTTCCACATATACAAGCAAGGATAAAGTGATACATTTTTATGTGACAACATTAATCTTCCACGCCTGTACTAGGCAAAATCATATACATGCACAAAGTTTCAGGTCCATTTTAAACAACAGCAAGTGAAAATACAAGTTCAAGACAGTGAAGAACATTGGCCAGCATAGTCATTGCCTGTGCATTCATTAAGATACTTCAAAATTTCAGCTCCATATGATATTTCAATAAAACCAAAAAGCACTACTACATTTCACTCACTAACCTTTGTCTTGCACCAGTACTTCCAGCTCTTCTCGAATGCCATCGTACCAGCTGGTGATGTCCACATGGAGAGAGTAATCACAACAGGATTTGGTATCAGCTGCCTCATGCCACTTCTCAAAGGAGGTCAGTAAACTTGATCCAGGTTCTGGAAGCACATGGTCAACTGAAAAAAAAGATTTGAGTGTCTGTTAGCTGGACAGTATGCACACTGTCCAGACTCCCCCAAAGCAAGCACTCCTCCAGTGCCTCAGCCAAAACAGCAGCCTTGGAGGCAGTCTGTGTGCTGACTGTAACTGGGCTGTCAGCCAGGTCCTGCTGCCTCAGGTGCAGCAGACTTTGTGAACAGTCTATACGAAAGATGAGCCTGGCAACCTGCTTGGTACAGCATCGATAGACACAAAAAGGGGGAGCCAAACACCTCACAGTTTAGGAAACACTTGTCTTTCCCCTTCCTGTATTGTAAGAGACCACAGCTTCTGGACTTAGTCGTATTTCTTGTCTGATGCGTCCATCTCTATGTATTTCACAGTAAGAACAGTAATTAATGAGTGCATTACAGTCACTGAACTGGCCCACTCTGCCCTGCCAATACATCAGTGCAGATGTTCAATGTTTTCTCAGCACCCAATACTGGGAATACAGCCAAAGGTTTGAAGGGGGATGACACTGAGCACAAACACTCAGTCACACTATACAGTACATTGAATGCCCTGCCTCTCCCCTGCCTCAAGAGTTTCTGTCTCTAATGATGCCACACCATCTACTGACATAAAGACATGACTACTTATGCATATGTACTTCTCTCTGCAGGGCTCGGTCAAAAGTTAGTATGAAAACAAAGCAAGATGGGCTTACCAGTGGCATTTGCAAGCCTAACTCTGCACAGGAATAATCAACTGAAGAACACAGACTGAAGAAAACTATTAACAAAAGGAATGAACAGCAGTGAATTTTGTGCCTATGGCCAGAGAGCCTTTCAGCTGATACCTGCTCCTAAACATGAGTAACAGATTAACACCAAAAAAAAACCCACATCCCAATTCAGTGGGAGTAAAACTCCACTGGGAAACTTCTCTCCACAAGGAAGCTATGACAATATATGGCACCTGAACTGCCTCACAACATCTAACCAAAGTCAAGTCACGGGCAGAAGGAGAGAGATAAATCTTGTCCCACCATCTGTAGACAGAAGAAGGGTCTTTAACAAGTAGAAGCACTTCTTCCTTTCACCAACAAAGATGTTCTCAAGGACATCTCTCTAAGGACTTCCTCAGTTCCTGCTGCCAAACCCAAGCTCAGAAATAAGCATCTTGTTATTTCCAAAGCCCTTGAAACAGCACTAGGTGGGAACAGCAGACTTCTGTGAGATTTTCTGTGCCATACACTTACAGTGCTACCTACACTGTTTTTCAAAAATCTCAAGAGTATATACATTATCTTTCAGTGCTTTTTCTGTGTTTCAGAGGAAAATCCAAGAGACAATTCCCCCACTGGTATTTCTTTCTGAGGGTAGCTTAATTTTCAGGCCAACTTTGGGTAACAATGATGAATGGATCTCAAACACAGTGCCCAGAAATTTGAAGATTCACTGCAGAAGATCTCAGAAAATCGTGATGAAGCCTCTGGTAGCTCTCCCCACACATGCTACACAGGCTTCAGCCTGGTGTGGGAAGAGATAGCACTGCTAGTACTCACTGATCATGGTGGTGCCCCCTGCTAGCGCTGCTTTTGTGCCTTGATAGAAGTCATCAACAGCAGTCATCCCGTGGCAGGGCTTTTGTAGGTAAGTGTTGACATCTATTCCCCCAGGAATAACCATGCGCCCATTAGCCTCTATGGTCTTGACTCCTCCAGGGACAATGAGATTCTCTCCTATTTGCCTGGACAGCAAGGAAAGCCAGTGTTACTTTATTTGAACAAGCAGAGAGGACAAAGCTATTTGAGGCGTGTAGGGGAGAGGGACCCGGGGGCCATACAAAAGGAGGTGGGTCCCCAAAGGAAAGGTGAAGCTCGAGCACCTGCTCCCTCTGTCCTGCCCAGCACAGCAGAACAAAGCAGAGGAGAGCTGCCTTGCTGAGCCACGAGCTCCGCTTGCTTTGCATGGCTCTAGTGGCCAATAAAGGAGCTGTAATGCACCAGCATTAAAAATTGATTATTTTTTTATATGACTCCTATCTTTAAACAATTCGAATTGTGTACACTTAATGCTCTCTTGGGGGCTCCAGTTTTGTATATTAAGTTCTTAAATGAAAACAGGAAAACACAGATCAAATATGGTAGCAAGCTGGAATTGAAAATATATGGCAGAAGCAAAAGGTATCAAGCAATGCAAATTTATCTTTAAAAGGAAATCTAAATAATCTAAGATACAGAAATACATATCTAAGAGACCTAAACACATTTAATCTACCATATCTCACATTCTTCATCCTCCTCTTGAAGTTAAAAGTTAGAGAAACATTCTGTGGAAAAATTATAATTAGCTGTTGCTGTCTTTTTCCCTTCAAGTCTTCAAAGTAGGATTTTCTTTTTCACTATTAAAATTATTAACCTGTCCCCCATGCCAATATCAAACTCCAGATACATATGATCAAAATACTTTTATTATTCATGGACTCAATTACAAATAAATTAACCTTTAACTTTTAAAGCCACACTACATTTTTACTGTCTACTTTGCATGGTGCCAAACAGGGAGAGGTATGGATCAGTGTGGAAGCCATGTCTCTTCACTGTTACACCACAACATATTTGGGCTTAGAGGTAACTGTAAGGTAATTAAAGTTCACTTTATCTCATATTATGGATACAGAGTCCTTGTCTTAATTTTCTTTTGTCTGGATAAAATAACATTTATTCAAAGCTAAGTAAATACTTCAGACATCTGAGCTGCAGAATGTTTCCCCATTTAAAATGCAACTCCCACCTACAGTTCAAAACAGAGCAACTGATTAACAGCCAACTGTGATAAGGCAGAATCAGAAGTGAATATAACTGTTCATTAAAACCAGCGGGAAAAATAAGAAAAACAGGGATAATTACTCACACTGGAATTTGGCCAAACTGACAGGGTTAATAAATAGCCCCAAGAGGTCAAGAATTTGTTTCTATGCTATGCAAAAATGTCACCTCCAGCAGCTTGTCTCCCCCCGGTGCTCTGGGCTCTGGCTGGAGGGAAGCACAGCCATTCCATCAGCAAACTCCCCGCCAGCATCCTGGGATGGGGTCACAGCTACCCAGCACTGACCAAATCCAGGAGGGCTTACTCATGAGAGCTGGCACCTCCATGTCTGGCACTTAACAGTCATCAGCATGTGCAGCACTGGCAGCCTGTCACAACCTGTGTGCAGCTGTGCAGCGTTAACAACACCCTGACACACAGGGAACCCACCTGGATGCAAAAGCCAGCAGCTGTCCAGCACATCCAATTGCACAAACAAAAGTTGCAAGCAGCTTCTCTGTGATAAAATGTGCCTCACAAAGGCATATCATAAGGTATTGCACCCACGAGCAGATTCAATGCCTGCATAAAGTTAGGTAGCCCCATGTGTAGTAATGGTGTTGCACTAATTTTTTTTAGTCAAACCCACTCCCAAGATTTTAATCAGAACAACCCTCCACCTCTGTAGAGCATTTATATGGCTAAGAAATTGAATTGGGAAAAAAAAATTCACTATGACCCATCTCATTTGAGTATGTCCAAGGAGTAACTGCACTTCTAGAACTAACACACCTTCTGAGAATAATATTAATGAAAACCTACACAAAAATATTAAAGCAATTAATTTTTATTTTCTTTCACAATCAGTATCTACCAGTTTCCTCTTCAAGAAGATACATGTCCTAATGAAGTGGAAGTGTGTTAACTATATACTGAAGTTCTTTGATGACTCAATGCTCATTCTTTTCAGTGTATGGTTGAGTAACATCTTATTCAGCTGAAATCATCCATCTTGAAGTGATATGGGACCAAACAGACTTTGTGGATGATGCTGCACTACCACCTGTCAGAAATCTGTCTCATCTCTTGCCCTGGTATCAAGATTAAGGCTGTGAGAAGTCTGATCTTCACTGGTGCTCAAGGTTATTTTTATTCTGAGTAGAACAGAGAGTAGGAGATAATGTGACAGGATTCCTGAACTGCTCACTCATTAAAGCAGAGTGTATGTGAGTAAGAATGGGGTTCCATTACTTGTGGGTGAAAAAATACATGAGTGCAGGTAAGTGCATTCTAGACACTGTACAAATGACTGAGCTGGTTTCCTCATTTGTCAGCAACCAGAAAACTCAGACTCACAGAAAGCTTTTGCTGTCTACCATTTTCAGTTGAACAAGTTGGTAAATTATGCTGCACATGAGCTGATTAAAGCACAATGGAAACAGCAGGCTTCGGCTCTTCCTAAGCTTCATCCAAGGAAGCTGAAAACTTCACCTGGAACTCCATGGTGGTGCTTCTGCAGTTATCAAGCCCAGATCTCTTTTAGGCATCTGAGGTTCCCCCTAATTTGACTCATCACTTGCCCAGCCTGAAGACCATGTCCCCAGTCCTTCACCCTGCCACTTGTTCGTTCCTCCAGCCCAGAGGAACCCAATCCTTACCCTTGGCAGGGATGGAGCAGAGTAAAATGAGCACCAGACCATGACCTGTCACTTGGCACAGGGCTTACTTCCTCATGCAATAATAGAGGCAGGAGAGATGTAGGCAAAATATATTATTTATATACCAATGGCAATTTAAATTACCAAATATTTAAAATACTATTTAGATACTGGAGAACTGCTTCTCAGCTGCTGAGTGTGCAAGGCTTAAGTTTCAGGTAGGAAAAAGACACATGCAGTGGTGCCCCTTGTACCTAGGGAGCCAGTTTGAGCATTGATTGGCAGGAAGAAGCATCTACCATCCTCCAAACTACAGCTGATCTTCAAACACACTCAAGGTTACATCTGCTTTCCTCTCTGCAGAACAATCTGCGTTAAAAGCACTAAAAGACCCAAATAATTTCATTAGGCTGCAAAAGAAACCCAACCCCCTATTTTCTAATAAATTTTCATTTCAGAGTGAGAAAAATAATCCAGATCTTTTATATCCCAGCAAAACCAGGACACTATTGCCTATTCTGGGCTGAATGGTTTGGTGTCTGCCCCATTCTGTGGCAAGAATTCTGTATTATCAGCAGGATCTTCAGCTGGGAAGTTAGAGCACCAACTGAAATGTGGATGACTGAGTTTCAAGGTCCAGCTCCAAAGAATCTTGAGCCACATTTAACAATGATGTTAAATATTCAGACACAATGGGCAGTTCCAGCTGAAGAAACTAAGGGAGACCAAACAAACCCAGAGCTTACTTAGGCTGCAAAATTTTTCACCTGAACACAGTAAGGACCCAGCCCTATCTAACAGCAGGCTGCCCTCACAAATTATTGAGCAGCTGAGATACTTCCTGGAGGGATGGATCCACACATGGATTTCAGAGAGAGTCTCTGTACTTAAGAAGGGCAGGTGAAAGCCTGGCATTGCCAACCTGCTTACTAACTACCACTGCATTTCTCGTATCAAAGCCAAAAATTCACAGCAGTTTCAGGCTCTCATCCTCTCCTGCATTTAGTTGTTTAAATAGCTTTGATGCTTACAAGTGTTACTAGGAGATTTGCATCTGAACTAACAAAAACACAGAAAAACTCAAAAAAATACCCACCGAAGAGATCACAACTTGGTCAACTGTTGCTTTAAAAATAGATACATATTCAAAATTTTGTGTCTTCTCCACTTCTGCAATGCAAGTAACACTACATATGGAAAGGCAGAGTGAAGGTTTAAAAAGAAAACTGCATACTCCATGGATGAAAGTGTTCAGATTTTCTTCTGTTATAATAACCTGAATCATAATAACATAAGCAGTCACAGATACATAAAGAATTGGACTTTTAATCTGGTGGTATATTCTTAAGGAGCTCTGAAAACAAGTAGGCAATTAATTATTTACCAGATAACCATAATTATATTTCTGCACATCAAATTGTAGCCTCTGGAGACCAAGCTTCTTAGGTCACTAGTGAAAATGTTTAGCAATGATGAAAAAAGCTTTGATCCTTGTGTACATGAGTGCTCACCCACACTACATAACTTTGCAAACCTTAGAGACCCTCATCCCCACTAAATCAAGGCAGGACCAGCAGAGCACATGGACATCTCTGTTACAGTTTCCCAGGCTATCAGTAACACATATTTCAGGTTTTTCACCTAACAAATACTCTCCCAGTTCCTGTATTTCATAGCCTGATAAATCAGGACTTTCTAATTGTGTGACAATTTAAGATCATTTACCTTTTGTAATTGAGAAAAGGGACACAAACAATGCGTAACAACATCGTAGGAACAGAACGTGCTGTGCTTCAGCATTAACCAACAGGCAACTGAGAAGTAGCAGGTCCTCAGCTGCACCGTGCAACATGGGGCATATTTCAGATTTCCGTGCCCTACAATCCTTTAAAGCATGGCTGCAATTGCACTGACTAGGTATGGGGAAAAAAGGAGCCTTCTGCCATTCATGGCCTCAAAAGGTTTCCACTCTCCTTATCATTACTTCTTTTCCTGAGAGCCTACTTGCCTTAACTATTTTGGAAGAAACTATGATTGAACTGTTTGAAAAGCAAATACCTTCAATTCAGAGCAGGAAATTTTCTACTTATCTAATCCTAGTGAAGTTAAAATAGCAGAACTTCATAATTGAACACTCCTCTACTACAGCCTCACATTTAGAGATAACTGAGATTCTGTTCACAAAAGATTTCAGGTCAGCACTATCAAGAAATCACAGCAGTCTAAGCTAACAGGCATGCAAAAAAGCAGTATTTTATAAAACCAACTTTATAAGTCCATCTTCAAGGTATAGGTCTGCATAGAAGGAATGGTCATCATTGATAATTCTTCCACCTTTAATGAGTAGTCGGTCACTCTGGAGGAAAAAAAAAGGAATAAATGTGGGTTTGTTGAAATAAATAAACATAATAATGTATTTCTGATATCAAATATGCTCATAATATAAAGAAAGCCATTAATATCAAACACTACCCTATATAAAGATGGGTTCATGTGGGTACACAGACAGTGGAGACGAAAACCATAGTTTCACTGATTTTATTTCTGACTTCTGGAACATGAGACCTCATGGTCATCACAGTTCGTTTTGCTCAAAGCAGAAATCATTGCACATAGAAACACTTCAAATGTCACTACATGCCCTTTTAGTACCTCATTGCACAAAGGCCAAAATGGAAAGAGAAGCTCGCAGAAGAAACTGCCCAGCACTGCAATGGCCAAGCTGAGCTCACTTGGCGCTCTTGGCACCTCTGGAAAAGTAACAAAGCTTGGAATTAGAAGAGACAAGGTCATCAGAGGTTGCTTAGCCCTGCCATGTAGAAATTCCTGACCAGGGAAGCTCCTTTAACAACACTGGCTCAGCAGGGACAACTAGGCTGCTCCCGTGCAGCAGCCAAGGGACGTGGCCCACAGCTCGCGTCTCCTGTACCATGTTACAGACCCACAGCTGAACTTGGTGCCCATGTAAATTCTTTGTAACCCATTGGTCTCTCCCCTTTGGTACCACCCTCGCTTTCCCCCATAAAAACCACAGCTTCTGCCCAGTTCAGGAGAGAGCTGTCGTTCTTGGCCCCCTTCACAGAATGCTGGACAACAAAGGCCACCTCTGTGGAACCACCACACGACACTCCTGTCTCTCTGTCTCTGAGTCAGCCTGGGATTACCTCACAAGGCAGAGCTGAAATCACTGAGCTGAAATCACTGCTAAGAGCTGATCGCTTGCAGTCACAGGCTGTCCCCCTGCTGAGGTTTCCTGGCGGCCTGAGGATTGCCAGAGACCCCCAGGAAGCTGTCCCTTGCAGGACCTCTCTCGGGGAAAGTCGCGGCATCCCGGGTCAGACCAACAGACCCCAACAGCCGTCGACAACAGTTACTGTTCTCAACAATTGTCTGTTTATATTTTTCTCTATTCAAACATTTTGTTCTGAAAAACTACATTTTATAGAAAGCCAATTTTACCAGTGCATATTCCTAAGAACCAGTATTTAAACTCTCTCACTGAGGAAGTCAAACTGGAAATGCCAGCACCCTACCACCTACCCAAAGACAGGGCAAGTCTGTAACTTCAGTGCTCTTCTGGCCTTAGCTGGGGTAGTTAATCTTCCTCACAGCAACTTGTATGGGGCTGTTTTGGATTTGTGCTGGAAACAGTGCTGATAACACAAGCATGTTTTAGCTATTGCTGAGCAAGGCTTAGAGAGTCAATGTCTTTTCTATTCATCACCAGGAAAGAGGCTGGGTGAGCACAAGGAATTGGGAGGGGGGATAGCTGGGACAGCTGACCCCAACTGACCCAAGGGATATTCCACACCATATGGCATCATGCTCAGCAATAAAACTCAGGGGGAGGTTCACTGGGGCAGTACTGCTTGGGGACTGGCTGGGCATCAATAGGTTGGTGGTGAGCAATTGTATTGTGCATCACTTGTCCTTCTTGGGTTTTATTAATCTCTCTTTTTTATTTTCCTATAAATTGCATTATTATCATTACTATTACTATGATTATTCTGCTTCCATTACCAAATTGTTTTTATCTCAACCCACAAGTTTTTTCACTTTTACCTTTCCAATTCTCTCCCCCATCCCACACTGGGGTAGGGTGGGGGAGAATTGAGCAGGTGGTTGTGTGAGTTTCCAGCTGGGGTTAAACCATGACAAACACATAACACTTTTGGAAAGAATTTTGCCAAGTGACTGTGAATGCTGGAAAACTCCTAAAGCAGTCAGAACCATTTTTTCCCATTCATATATTAAAAAAAGCCATTTATTATAAATTTTTTCCTTGGGTCACCACACAATAACTAAATCTCCAGTTCGTCCATGTTTTATACTCCTCAGTCCAGATTCAGTTCCTGGTTTAATTACAGGATGATTCAGGCATATAAACTATGAATGTCTTGAGTTCCCAGTTTAGAAAACAAACAAGTTGATACATTTCTTAATCGATAAACCCAGGACAACAAAAACCAATAAAGTTCTAAAAATTTATTCATTAAAAATTACTCAATTATTCATTATTCAAAAAAAGCACTAAGGCAGATATAGGATTGTTACAATGTAACCTCTGTTATACACTGCATATTTACTTTTTAGCTTGTACTTGAACAATTTTGCAGGTTCAATGCCTTTATAGCCCTCTGTATCACTCTAGAAAAAGGAAAAAGGGAGAAACAGACTTTTTTAAGGGAGAAAGAAGAGGGGGAAAACACATTTTAAAAACAGTGCACAACAAAAGAGTATGTGCACAGCAGGTCTGAGGCTTTTCTCCACATGCTGCAGCAGCAACACGACCTTGGGGGGAACCAAGGCACAGAACCACGATGACATATGTCCCCAGGACCTGCCTCAAACATTGTTACCCTCTCATTAGAGAATGGAGATGAATGCAAGTCCTCCATCTGGAATTTGCCAGAACAGGCTCCCTCTTTTCTCCCCAGCCTCTCTGGGGCTGTCACTTGTAATTGCAGCAGGACTTGTGAATCAGCAGCCAGAATAGTAGTGAGTTATTTTGCCATGTGCTGGCAGTTGCACCTCCTCACTATGATGATTTACTACGCTGCCTGCTGACCTGCAGGGACCACCATCTTGTGAGCTCTTTTTAAGCTTATTCAATTGCCTTCCTAAACATTAATACTGGCCAATTACAAGAGGCATGAGCAGGCAGTGTTCCCAGAGCACTGCATCTGTCACTGCTAACAAGTCAAAAAATCTGCACCCTCGTCAAGAAGTTCTACATTTTATTTCTTTTAAAACAGTAGAAGATGCATAGTAAGTAGAAACAAATGTAACAGGCAAGGAAAATAAGACTAAAAGCTGAAGCACAGCTCCAGGAAAATAACTGTAGACATAAGGATTTTATACATTTTTACATAAAGATATACATATGAAAATAACAAAATTAGGTATTAGAATAAACTAATCTAAAAAAGATTCAAATGCAGTCTTAAGAAAGCACTCAATATGGAGTCAGCCATTAAATTAAGCCTCAGTGTGTAAAGGATTACTGAACATTTAGCTACAAAGTCTCTCCTTGTTCAGAATTCTGGAGGGTGTAAGAAATTCTGGTGGAGAATAAAACCTGCACCTCATGGAGACTTTCAAAATTTTAATTCTTTACACCTCAGAAGAAAATGCAAACAATTCAGAATTGTTGCAAGAGTAGTCCTGCACCCGAGGCTAAGGTTCCCCCAGCTGGGTATAGGAAGTCTTGGAAGACTAGGCTGCCAAAAAACCACACATCCCCAGGTAAACTGTCAAGCCATTGAGGACAGTGCTGTGGAGCCTTGCCCAGCTTTCATCAGGATCTGAGAGATGTGGAAACATCTCTTAACATGTTTCCATTCCAGCACATCAGCAAATTCAGAAGAAAAAGAGTTATGTTGGAACATCTCCCAGCCAGCTTGATCTGCCAAGTGTAGGACACATTACAGATTGCTGCAGAGAAGAGCACCTTGACACAGATGGTGCCAATGGGCACAGGCAGCCCAGGCGAGGTTTGGGTGCCCTGTGGACACCTCAGCAGCACACAGTGCTCAAGGAAACCAGCACTACCTCAAACACCCTGCTCCAGAGCAGGGCTGGCTTGCCCTTAGCCAAAGCAGCAGTACCCAACGCCTGTGTGCACTGACCACAGAGATGCACTTCCATGAACAGGCTGGAAAAATTACACAGAAATAGATTACTAGAAAGGAGGCATAGGTTAATATCGACAAGCAATTTGCTGTATTCTTCACGAAATAAACTTTCACACAAATGGTTGGTCCACACGGCGTATTCATTCCCTGCTACAGCCTAAGCACAGGCTTCAGGGACAGGCACAGCCCCAGCCTGAAGGCAAAGGGACGCTGCCACTCTGCACCACTGCCACCCTGCCACTGGTGCCTGGGTGATCCTGCACTGGTTTAGAGCACTGGTATTTGCTGCAGTGAAATCCTGGACAGAAATCTGGGTGCACACAGGCGCTGTGAAGCTCTCTTCCCAGCCGGGCAGAAGGCTGCGCATTACCAGGGGACATTTATTATTTACCAACAGCATGATATCAGGCAGACTGCTTGCAGTTTTCTTACCAAGTGACAAATGCTCAGGTAAACTAAGAACCAGAGTCTTCTTCTCTCTGTTTCAGGCTGGAGGAGAGACACACTCTGCAGTGCCCTGGGGAAAGCACTGAGGGAAGGGAGGAGTGACCTAAAGTTCCTGAACTAATCCTGGCAGTGCTGGCCTGTATTTCTCCGTCCCAGCTGTAATCCCCACTAGGAAGAACACTGCCTTTGTCCAGCTCCCAGAGGCACCCTCAGCCAGTCACTGACCCTGGGGGTGCTCTCACAGTGCAAACAGCAAGGAGCTCATCGCTCAGCTCAGGAGGTGACAATACTGTCAGCCTTTCTAGGGTGGCTGCCACTTTTCTGTTCAGCTGACAGGTGTCTCAGGCACTGGTGCCCTGCCTGCTGAGCTCTAAGGGCTCTATACCAAGCCTTCAGTGCATTGCCTGGCACAAGAAGCTGCCAGCCCACCTCTTCCCAGTGCAAGCCAAAAGAAGCTGCTGGGACCCCCTCCTCCCTCCAAGCTGCCGAGGACAGACAGCATGAACATGGCAAAACAGAGAGGGAGTATTATACTGAACAGTTCATGAGGTGCCAAGATGCAAGAGGTAAAAACCCTGCTCTCACTGACATGGGAGATGCAGAAAGTACACTGTAAATCCATGCTCCACAGTCACTGCAGGGTGTGGGAACCAAGAGACTTCTTCTCCACCCATCACTATTGCAGTGATGCAACTGCATTGCTGCGGTGCTGTTTGCCTCTGAGTTCTGTGCCTGGCCATGACACAGCATCGGCACAGCCACGATGCATATCTGCTGTCTCCCCTGCAGCTCCATTTTACAGGCACTCTGGCACCTCCTGGCTCAGCCCACTGCTGAGTATGATACAGCCATTCCTACTGCTCCCAGCCCTTCACCTTCAAATCCTGCACACTGCTTCCCCGGGGATCTTTTCCTAATCGCAGTCTAGCTTCTCCTGCTTAACCTGGCAGCAAAGCTGCAGAGCTTACTCTGACATGACAGCAATTTTCATGGCAGCAGAAGGAGATGCCACAAACTCAGCTCGTTTGCTGCAGGAGGAGGGGCTGGCTGCTCAGACTGGAGGCGGTGGCTGTCGCTCCCTCACAACTATTGTTTCCACTACAGCAAGAGCAACACGAAACATCTGTAAGCTGGTGACTGGCACAGTTTGTACAAACTGCCTGTTTTGCTGGGGTTTGAATCAGCTTGGCTCAGCTCTTGTGAAGCATGTCCACGTTTTCATGCACACCAATGGCAAAAGGCCAGCAGAGAGAAGCAGATCTGACCAAACTTCAGGACCACGAGCCTGAGCCCTGCCATGGTCCCCCAATGCTGCACCGGGCTCCGCACGAGTACAACTGAAACCAAATTCCCTTGGGTGGAAAATCGCTTTGCTCTGAATTACTCAAAATTACAAACCAAATGTTAGAGCAGGAACAGTTGCAAAGAAATTTAAAATTAGCCTTTTCAATTCACCCACTCCCCTCAGAGCAAGAGGTATCTAAAAATACACAACAAAATTCAGATAGTTTTTAGACATGTAGTTCTCAAATCTGCTTCTTGGGACTCCCAAAAAACACAGTAACAGAAAAAATAAAACTGCCATAAGATTTACTAAACATTGCTTCAAATTGGTGCAGCATGTCAAAATACAATGCAGCATAAGCTATAGAAACCACACACTTCTCTACAGTATCAACATCAATGCAGGAACCTTTCAGAGAAAACCACACCTCTGTGATACAAGATGGAGTTTAAAAAAAAAGAGTTTTCCATTATGTATTCTAGCCATATAAAAAGATTCCAAGAGATTCCAAGAGTAGTGTTTTCATCAAATAGCAGCATCTGTAAAGAGTGCAATTCCAATATTTGGTATTACATTCTTGCTTTTCTTCCACAAACGGAATGTCTACCTATTACATCTTCATCTCTAAACCAAATAAACAATATATTTTAAACTATTTATAGTTTGCTATACAATTTATATACAATTAACTTTAGATAACATACCCAGCATACAGGTCTAAGTGCTGCTTCATTCTTGGTTTGGACCTTACAATTGCTGCATTGCAGCTTTTGCCAACCAAAAAATTCTGCAACACTCAAACCCAGATTTTCCAGGCCTAGAGGATGAGGAAACACTCAGCAGTGATTTCACCCTCAGCGTAATTGTAAGGACTTAGTAGAATCTAACATTGTCCTTACATCCCCAGAGCAACAATAGCTGTTTTCTCTAAAACTCAGATTTGTCAAGAGTCCTGAAGATGACTAAGGATTTTATGCTAAATAGCCATCTGAAAACAGTTTACATTCCAAATCCACCGGTATTTAAGTTCTCTGTCTATAAAGGCATGTGGTTTAAAAGACATCAGATCAAATGCAATAAACATAAAAAGGCATTAAGCTGTGTTATCACACTTGCAGACAAGACATTACTTTTTTAGCATTTGAGAGGCAGAATTCTTTGTTACTAAGGCTTTAAGAAGTCCACTGAGAGTTACAAAAGACACAGAATTCAGTTTAGAGGGAAGGTACAAGAAACACAGGCTGATATTTGTGTTCTCCTTGATTCTCTAAATCTCCAAAAGAAGACTATTTGCAAGGAAGCAGTTTCTCAAAGGCTGAAGATCCACTGGCAAACAGTGGAAGGAGACACTCGAAGCTCCTCTGTGCTTCCATGCATTCCTTCTTGCAGACTTATTTCCCACAGTATACAAGAGATTAACTTTTTTTTGTGTGTGTGGATATATTTGGCTGTCTTCTGTCAGAGTTGGTCAGATTCAGACCCAGCTGTGATACAACACAGTTAAATTACCTCGCTTTTAGCAAAGTACTTACAAATAAGGAACATTTTTAAACTTAACAGCAAAAGAAGAAAGATGTCCTTCCCAAGAGGAATGTTTGCTTAAAATCATTTCATAAGGATCAAAGAGCTGTAAATGGGTTTAATGAAGTACTGTCTGCTTATAGAAGATCTGCTTTTAATCAGCAGTATCCCTCCTTTTGAATTTCACGTCTAGATTACCATCCATAGGAAGTGGCTTTTAGCTAAGGTGAACCTTGAATCAACTCCAGGAATTTCTTGTAAAACACTTCATCCTTGAGGCATCATTTCCAAGGGCCACTAATGGAGAATCCTGCTTTTAAGGTTCTTGTCTTAACAGATGCACTCTAGTATATGGCAATTAATTTAGGAAGGATTATGCTGATTGTAGTAATGCTGTATCTTGGTCCATAGCCAATGTATTCATTCATCTTTATTCATCTAAAAGATGTGATGTTCTTTTGTTTCCCCTTTCGAGACCTGGGTTCCTATTCAGCTGGCAGTTTCATTGCTTAATCACCCACTCTAAAAGGGCTACTCCTACAGCTACCAACTCCATGGGGATTTCTACACTGTAAATGCCATCTTCGCTTTGCTTTTAGAAGGGAAGCAAAACAAACATCTTCTTGATGACAATATTCATTGACATCAGCAGGGGTTTCACCTAAGTAGGGGCTGGAGGGTTGAAACCATTGCATCATATGTTGCTTTACCCATTCCTTGCGTTACACACAGGTAACGTCAATTAGATGGGATCTCAAAATCCCAGGAAGCCATTCATAGGAAAGCTTAAACTTGCGAAGAAAATAAGTCATTTACAGCATGGCTGGCTTCTCTGTGCCACTGAACTGAAGATGTGTTTTATCTAAGTTCTAGTCAGAAACCTGCAACAGGTTACTGGGACATATCTGTCTTGGCACTAATCACAGTCAAAATCCAACTAAGACCATATGGAATCCCTTCTCTGACAGAGGAGGTGGATGCAAGGGAAACAGAATAGTAGAAACTGCCTTTAATATGACGTTAGCAGTGATGATTCATGACCAACTAAATGCAGTGGATACAATGCCCATTGTTGGCACTCAGACACTTTGTGCTG
Organism: Platysteira castanea; assembly: GCA_013397175.1. NCBI lineage: Eukaryota > Metazoa > Chordata > Aves > Passeriformes > Platysteira > Platysteira castanea. The sequence goes on from VYXC01004499.1 coordinate 622,549, forward strand.
TCATGTTGCCTCACATACCTGCTTTTTTCTGCCAGTGAGAGCAAGTGGTGATGCTTGCTGCCTCACCTCACATGGTATCAGCCCTGGTTCTCCATCCTCTTCGCTCTGAGCACTGCCTACTCCTTTAGCCAGCCACCTGCACCTACTTGGGTCCCCACTATTACACACAGGAGATTTTACCCTGAGTGTAGACTTCACTGAAGTCAGCAGGGACATTTATTCATAAACAATAGCTGGTGCCTTAAAACTCATTAGGACATGCACTACAGATGAAAACTTTTGTCTTGTGACAAGTAAACACAATCCCAAAGTATGTCTGCTTCGGGGGACAAGGCCATCATCTTTACATGTAGCAAGACTAGAAACCTGCAGATTATTTTGCTGCTCATCTCTATTCCTTTTTTCTCATACATACAAAAGCATTTCTCTCCCTCATATGTACAAAACCCAAGTTTATCTCAACTAACTCCCAAGTGCTTCACAAGCCAGTGGGCTCTCCTGGCTCCTGCAAAGGAAAATGGAAGTTTCACACTTTTATCACTTAAATAATTCTTGATTCTGAAAGAAATGGCAGTGAAGCAGACAACAGATCCTGATCTCTCATCAGGAAAGTAGTTCATTGGCAATGGTTGCTCTCAGCACTTGTAAGATTCAGACAACCACCTCACTGCACCAGATGTCTTCCCAGACAACCACTGTCCCCTTTCCAAATCTGCCCAGCTTCCATCAAAGCACAGCTCAGTTCCCTGTGGTGGCACCAGCTACGGTGAAGAAAACACTGATGCCCTGCTGAGGGCACTGACTGATGAACTTGCTGTGGCAGTTAAAGGAATCACTGCCCCAAACCCTTCTTTCTGTCCCTCTGCCAAAGGTTTCAGTCTCCACAGAAATGTCCCCAGAAGGACCTACTCTGAATGTAATTTAAGTCACCATATGGGACTGGCTTGAACACTGTGGCCACTTTTTCTCCTATAGAAAAAAGAAAGGAAGAGATGTGTCACAGAATCATGGAAATGGTGGTTGGAAGTCCAAAAACTTACACTGAAGCAGCTCAAGCATCTCCAGAGTGGCCAGGCTGAAGTCCAGTCCACTACACAATGTGAATTCACTACACATATGTTCATTGACAGATAAGTAAACTGAGAGGGAGCAAGTCTGTTAAAAAGATACACATGTGAACATGTAATTTTGAGGATTAAGCAAATGTTCAAGAGTAAGAAGGCATCCAGAAGTCCAAGGCCTTGGTGTTTTAAAGCAGGACAAAAATCACTGTCTAAATCAGCCAAAATCTTGCACCAACAGCAGAATAGTAACATGAGGCAGTGTTCCCATGCCCAGCACTCAGCAGGCTTCTCAAATACTTTTGGCAAGTGACACAGCAATCTGAGTTAGCTTCATACTGTTAAACAAAGGTGGGTGGTAAAAAAGCATGGTCAGGGGAGATACGGAATAGATCCAAACCTAGATGAGAACGTTGGTCCACCATTCCAGGTACTCATCATGTCTTGCACCTTTAGGACACGTCCCACCTGGTGCCCAAAATGAATTGGCTGGTAGCTCTCACACTGCTTTTGTCTCACACCAGAACACCACACATTACGCCAGCACTTTGTTCAGACCAAACAGGAAGTTTCCATCTTGAACCAGTGTGTCACAGCAGTGGAAATCCAGATGAGTGTATTTTTTCTCCCTCAAAATATTCTGTTATCTTCAATTGAAGCCTACATACTTCTCATCTCTCTTCATATCAATTCTAAAGGTAACAACTAAAATTATTCTCTGTGTCCATTCCTCTGAATTTCTTCAGTCTCTCCATTTTTCTACATCTGCTTTTTTTTCTCATGTTGTGCCAAATTGTCTCTTTTCTTGTTATGCTCAGTAGTGAGGTCCTTCCTCTGTAACACCACATCTTTGAGCTCTGTCTCCCTGTGCCTTACAGTTTGTCAACTCAGGACCAGCAGTGCCTTTCCCCATTCATATGCCAACCTTTGGACCATTCCCAGAAAGATGATTCTCTTTTTTTTCCAAGGAATTCGGGCACCATTCTCCTCTCCCAGATGCCTCCTTGCATTTGCTTTGGTGACTAGCTATTCTGCCTTTGCTAAGTAGAATTGTGTTCACACCTCCTCTTCACCGAGCTCACACAGATTATGTTTTAATGGGTGCAGTTGCTGCTGGAACAAACACATCCTGTCACAGGCATTTTACATGCCACATGTCTTTTTTAAACTGTGCTGCAATTTTGAGTTCATCTAAGCTCAGGTCTTTCTTGACAATTGCTGACCACTACCAAAACACAGAAGCCAAAAGAATTTGTAACAGGTATTTCTGTCATCATCTCCATTGATTCCCTGTAATACACTGCACAAGAGGAGTATAATAGTGATGTGTAAAAGCAATGGGCTGGAGGGTATATCCTGGAAAATCTGGTCTGCATGAGAACATCCTGCACAATTGAAGCACAAAAGATTGCCACCTCATGCAGAAAAACACCTCGGCAATGGATGTGGTGGCTGACCATACCACACAGACTGAGAAATTTGCCCCTGCTCTTTTGGCCACCCTTACATTATGTACACCCTGCTCCATCCCCAGCTAACACTCCTGAACCAGTGGTTTGAGACCCACCTGCCAAGGACTTCAACACAGTGCAGAGGACATGACTGAAGTGCTTACACTTACTGGTTCAACACATTTCTATTTTACACCACCAGACTGGTCTGGTGCTTCAAACACAGAGGTCCTTCCCTTCCCACAGTAGTTACACAAAAGGGCCCAGTTTCTCCAGTCTGACTCACAACTGAATGGCACCTTACACTGGTGCAGTGCTGGTGCTCCACTAACAAGGGCAAGCCTGGATGCTGCATGAGATGCATAACGGGCAGCAGGAGAGTCACAAATGAGATAAAATGCAAGAAGCATGGACTTTCACAAGCTGAAATGGAAAAATAAAAAAGGCAGATGAAATGAAAAAAACCATCTGCGGATTGGTAAATGAGAGTAGGGAGATGCTCAGTGCCAAAGGGGGCTCTCTGCAACAGTGTCTTTGCCACAAGCAGAGGAAGAAAGAAAAGCAGGAATAAAGCTGCTTCGGGAAAAGGAGGTGCAGGGGGTATCAGTCAGGCCCTGCTGCCTGAAGGAGTCAGGAGGCCAGGCATAGTCAGACTAAGCACAAGGAGGAAGTTATGCCCACGTGCACCAAGAGCAGTAACCCAGAAAGGATACCAGAGGGTCATCTTCCCAAGAGTGGTAATGGTTCCACACTGATCAGAGGTGAAACCAGCTTCTGCCTCTTCCTCCAGAGTTCCTGATGCTGCAGACCTGATCCCAGAGGGAAGTTTTGGCCAGGTACTGACTGCTGGCAGCATCTGTGGCTGGGTGTTGTTTTGTGCACTCAGGACAGCTCCTGGCCCCATGCAAGGAACACAGGCTTGGTACTGGAAAATCCACAGCTAAGTATCAGCGCCCAGGACACTGTCAGAAATTAGTTTCTCACTTCTCCAATGACTCCAGGAGCTGGTGTAGCACCAAAAAGCAGGAGGGTGAGTGGTGGGAAAGGTTAAGAACAGTATCAAATGACATTTTTATATTATTTCATCATCACTGTTGTTGCATGCTTCTACAGAGCTATCACATTTCCTTAGAGCCCAGAAGACTTGAAGCTACAATGTATTCCCTTAGTGGCAGGATGAAACATCTAATTTACCACACTGGAACGGGGCTTCAGAAGATACACACAAATAGATCCTGTGGGTTCTTGTGGCACAGGCAGTGCATACAAGGTCTTAAACAGTTTAAGTGCTTGATTTGCTTTTGCTGGAGGAGAAGAAGGGCCAGAAGTGTAAAAAAAGAAAACAAAACAGTCCAGCCCTGATGCCTGCCAACTTCACTAATGTTAATTTATGCCTTTGATTTGGTCACAAAACTCAACAGTAATGTTAATGAATATTCATTTATAGAAGCTTCAGCACATCCCATTTCAAAGAGAAAAGGCTGAGGTTTGGGTTTTCCTTTTTCCCAGCAATCCTCTCCCCAGCACAGAGAAGAAAATTTGTGAGAAGTGATGTAATTAAAAGAAACTGTTGATTCTAAGGCAAAAACTCATAATTCTTCCAGTTTCTCATTCTACTCCGAACTGGAAAGCAAAGAACTAGCTATGGGTGGGAACCTGCTACACTGCAGCTTCAAATGAAGATTGAGCCACACAAAAAGTACCTGACACCCAGAGGGTAACCAGGGCCTCCCTCAGCCCAGACATGCCCTAAGTAACTGCAAGCCACACAACGCACTGAGGAACAAGGCAAGAGGAGCCATCACCCAAAAAGCCACTGCAGCACCCAGGTTAGCCTTGGCCACCAGGCACTGCTGCCTGTTGATAGTGGAAACCTGCATAAATGCAGCAGTTTGGTATCATAAAACTCAGCTTTTAGAAAGAAGTTGTTCCCCTCCTGATCAAATATTTTGACTGAAGGATGTTTTCTTGAATATGGAGAAAACCTCGGGGGCCTTACAAGCTTAGCAACGCTGGCTCCACTAACGCCGTTAAGCACCAGGTTTGCTCAGGAAGGTGCCACACCCACCAGGCAGCGCGCTTCTTCAGCTACCGAAACTTGCCCCGCGTCACACCGTGCCAGCTTTCCAGGGAAAGCTCCACGAACCCAAGCAATCGTGGAGCTCACCCCGCTTCCCCGGTCATCTCTGCCCCAGGTGCCACAGCAGCAGTGACCCATCACCCACTGATCAGCCCCGCAAGAGAAAAGCAGGCAGCAACCTGGAGACCTGCACGGGTGCTGGGGAAAGCCTCTGCCGTGTGAGCAAGCTCCGGCTGCAATTTCCCCCACCACACCCCTACCAGCCAGCTCTGCCTGTTCTTTATCTCAGTCCCTGTAGCCCCAGATCCCGTGTATTAAGGGAAAGCATATACTGTATCAAAGGACCGAGGTCCTTTCTCCCTGGCATGGAAAGCACACTCTATTGTAGCTCTGCTCGGGTACAAAATCATCTAGCGGGAGACAGGCACCGATAGCAAGAGGATGGTTGTGATTAACTCTTTGACTTCTGATCCCCACCACGCCTGATGTATTAATAGCGCGCAGAGGTGTTGGTGCTGGCATCATGGCGCTCTTTGATTTTCCACGCTTCCCCCCACGCCCACGCTCGCCCACCTCCCATTTCTCCGCACCCTGTGCCTCCCCCCCGCCCCACCGCCCCTGCCCCGTCGGGGCTGCGCTGCCCCAGCCCGCTGCGGGAGGGGT